>VZRJ01005136.1:3385-24914 GCA_013397565.1 Ptilonorhynchus violaceus | reverse complement strand
AAAGAAAGAAAAAGAAGAAAGAACGAAAGAAATTAAAAAGAAAGAAAGAAAAAGAAAGAAAGAAAAAAGAAAGAAAGAGAAAGAAAGAGAGAAAGAAAGAAAAGAAAGAGAGAGAAGCTAGTGGTGTTTCCTGTACAACTGAAGAATTGACTTGGTGTGACAAGGTTCCTATTTGAAGTCAAGTGAACCAACACAGAAATTAAGGCAGTGATTGGGACTGTTCCAGTTTTTTTCAGAAGAGGGTAAAATACCCGGGTTCCTTCTGGGAAAGGAAGAACAAAAAAAAGTAGGAGAACCTGTGAGTTTCATTTACGTAGTGTACAAAGGCAAGGACACAAGGTGCTAAGGGTACACACGAACAATAGAAAGTTGAGAACTAAAGAAGCTGGTCAAATATGCTTGCTTAGTTGACCTACTTTAGTTGAGACAGTGGCCTCTGACTGTTCCCCAGGTGCTAAATAAGGCAACATTATAACTATATGTGTTAGTTAACACATCGTCCTTGTGGCCTGTAGGGAGAGCAATTTTCTTCCTCGCAAATTACATTATAGAATCATATGCAACTGAGTTTTTTCTTATATTCTTTCAGATCACGTTTGCCAAGCACAGCACTGATATATAGAGCTTTTATAGAAAGCATAGAAAATTGTGTTGTAAAGCATAACTGCAGGTACGGAGTCCAAGCTTTTTCTCAGAATAGAGCTAACTTCAAAGTTAGGCGAGATTACTAACGGCTTTTCTTCAGTAGCTTTGGAAATTTCAAAGGATGATAATATTACAGTTTTTCTGTACCTACTGCAATTCTGAACCACCCTCATTGTGAACCACTCTTATTTTTCATTATGCCCATTTAAATTTCCTTCACTTCTTCCCGAAAGCAAGGAGTACCTCAGAAACAGATTATTCCAAGTCCTGAGTAATATCTCTGACCTTCTTTGTGCATATAACTGGAATATACCTTTCTGACACAATTTGCAGTATGACGGCAAATTTTTGTAGCTTTCCAAATGCAGTCTGAACAAGAATTTTTTATCTTAATATAAATTCTGTCAAGCATTTTATAAGGTGGCTATTTTATCTTTAATGTTAAAACCTTGATGTTAACCTATCAAATCCACTGCTTTTTTTTGTTTGATTTATTCTGTTTGTTTTTAAAACCATCAGTCATTGAAAACTACAAGCTTAATTAAACAGTCTTTTGTTTTTATTCAAATTACAGTGCTTTGATAGCAGTTTTGTATAACTGCTGGTTTTTGGACAATGTGCGAGGAGTACTGGTATTGGTATTCTTTTACATTTATTGACAATCAACTACTAAAACATAGCTACGAACAATTTGTTATTTTCAAGATTAATTCAACAAATATTAGTTGCTATGTCTGTGGCCAAAAAATATAGTCATATATACACTTATGTCAATCCTAACACTTCAGTTTTCACTGACCTTGTACTATTTGTGAAAAATTAACTTTTAGTAAAAGTTTAGATGGGTAAAAATATGCATAAAACAATTTGCAGTATAAAAATCCCTTTTTGTTTGGATAATTTGAAATATGATTTAACTATCTCTAAAGGCACATTTGTGTTAATTGTGACAATATGAAGTACATAGAAATTAGATATCTATTACCTACAAATTCAGCAAAGTATGTTATATGCTGCTAACTTATTGTAGCACAGGCTACAGGTGTGAGTCTTGATATAATAATATACTGTACAGGAAAAATCATCAGAAAAATAAGCAATGTCTTTCCTGTCAGTAACCTTCTATAAAGTCAAATAAATTTAATTATTAGTAAGAGTTTAACTGTGACAAGTTAGTTACAGTTCTCTAAAATTTCACCGAAAATTGCTGTAGTATCTTTTGAAAATATTGGGCTAAATCCCTTCATCCTAGGAAGAAAGATGGTAGTTAATTGGTAATGACTGAAAGAATATAGTTTTGGAGCTCTAGATATTCCTGGGAGATTTGCATAAATAACTAATGAAGGAGAGTCTTTGGTATTACATTTTGAACACGTTGGCATTCCATCAGGTTTTCCAGACAGAAGCATAATCGTGTTTATCATAGCAAACCAACACCAGAATATATCTGTTTCTACAAATATTTCTGAAAGTCACTTCATAAGCAGTGAAAGAATCTGTCCCTTTCACAAAACATATATTTTAAGTATGTATATGTTGCTATTGGACTTGCCAAGACTGTTGGACCTATGTATAGTCAGGAGGCATTTAGAAGAAAAATCCACATAAGACTGTTAAACATGAAAAGAATATCTTTGTTTAGGATGTCTGTGAACAATGACTTACTAGAAACTTGGTGTGAACATAAGTCTGCTGTAATCACACAGAAATGTTTGCATCATCCATATACTTTTCCCTAAGCACCTGTCTTTAGCCCCAGTCAGATGGCTTTTTGCTCTTATCTGGTTCTGCCACTCTCATATCCGTTGGCAGAAGAGCAGCTGATTATTTTCTCAATTCTTATTATGAATGAATATTGCAAATCTGATCCCCAGATTAATGTGATGAAACAACAATGGGTGTACATTTTTTTGCTATATATGATCAAACCTGTATATTTACTAAAAGCAATTTCAAGAATTCAACAGCTTAAAGTTTATTTACAGCACAAGGACAAACAAGCAGAATCTGTTTTGATGCGAAAATGTTTCTTTCCTAAGTAATTTTCTTTTGGTTTGTTTATTTTTGTACTTTCTGCTACATAAAATACAAAGCACAAGTGCTTAGTTGCTGAAGATGTCAGATGGAAAATATAAAAGTTTATCTTTAAATGAACCTGAATCTGTGCTCTAGACCTCAGCTGGAAATGCATTTCCAATTGACAAGCATAACAGCCGAATGTTATGTGCACTTCTTTGAAATGGCCAACTTCAGATGGTCTCAACATCCTCTAAACTCTAAAAGATAATAGGCTAGATAAAAACAGAGGTTCCAAATTGTGCAGAGCTTTATGCTGTAGGTTGTCATATAGCAATTTTAAAATCAATTTGGTGTTGAACAGTAAGCCTACGTAATTCTCTCTGAATTCAAGTTTCCTACTGAGACCTCCTAGTGCATGCTAAATCACAGCATCAGTATTTTGTATGCTTAGGAAGAAATTGCATTTAGGGGAAATATTCAGAAAGTCATGCAGCAATCTAATTCTATATGCTAAGATATTTAGACAACATATGGTAGGATACATAGTAATAGCATTTTGTGAGCTGTAGCTCAGTAAACTGAATCCGGACTTGAAGTTCCAAGGTCATATTCTTGATGCCATTGCTTATATAGTGTGTCCACTTAAAAATAGTATTTCCTATTTGAAAATTCCAACCCATTATCCTTGTTTTCTCTGTATATTTTTGTCCATAAGGAGGAAAAAATGGAGTGGTAGAGGAATGAGAACCTACTGATATTCTCTAAACAGCCCATGCAGTGGGTAGCTCCCAGGATCCTTATATTGCCTTACTAGTGTCTTATCCTTTAAAAAGTAATCCCAACATTTGATGAAGTGTGTTTTAGATGTAGATGAAGTAAATATTTCTGGGAACTATGTATACACAGTTTATTTCAAGAGAATTGTGTGTCACTCTATTTAAAGCAGTATTTTACTATTTGAGAATTTAAACTTTATTTTATTGCTTTCTTTATATAATTTTTCTCTCCAACCATAAAAGAGAACTTATTATCCTTAATAAAGAGCTTGCATTTTCTTAAAATTAAATGCAAACCTTCAAAACCTATGTATAGATCCTATTAGAGATGCTGACTCTTGTGCTTTAATAGAAGCTGTACATTTTAAGCAATATAGATATTAAGCTTATAGCTTAGATCCAAATTTTAAAGTAGATGAATGGTTAGGAAAATATTGGATAATGCTAGCCTGCTGCCCAAAAAAAAAAAAATTATGACAAACCAAGAAAAAATATGTGAAATTTCACTATGAATTCTGTTACTTGACGGAAACAATCTCTGTAATTCACCACCATTTTGGTGCAATTCATTTTATCTCTACTTTGACTGGTTTTTTTTACTCCATTCGGGATGCAACCAGCTGAATGTGGAATACACTGTTCCACTAGCAAGCAAGCATCTCAGCCTCGGTTAAATTACTGGTGAAATAATAATAAGAGTAATACAAATAAACAAACAAACAAAAACAACTGCCAAACTTCACTCTATTACTGAATAAGTATTTTATTTTTCTTTTTTTGGTCCCATCTCTCTCTTTCTGCAAAATCTGCTATAATAGGTTCCTCAGCAAACTGGGAAGCCACCTTCCATAACTTTTTGGAGCAAAAGCTGTTTTCAAAAAAGGATACTACTTTTTAATCAAATTCCTTTGTGCTTGAATATTAATGTATTTTTTAAAGTCTTCTTAAGTGCTACAGAATTACACTCAAAAAATTGAAGGATCTGTCCCTCTAAATTTCTTTAATAACATTTAGTGTGATGCTGTGCTCTTATATGCTTCTTTTTTTTCAAGTTGACTATAATAAGTTGAGAACATATGCATCACCCTTCAGAATCACTGCAGCAATTCTCCTGATGTGTTTCAGAAGACATGCATATTTTTAGACGACATATAGAGCATCAAAGACATAGTATTCGTCAATGTTCCTTCTAGTCTTAGACTAAACAGTTCAAGTAACAAGCAGAAGTAGCAAACATGCATAGACTTGTAAAGCCGGTATTGGATCCTTGTATAATCAGATAATATTAGTGAATTGTTTGGACTTCTCCCTTCAGTTTACTCATTCTTCACTGGAAGTCTGATTGATAATTTTGTTTAAATCTATTTTGAGGAGTAGGTAAAGGTTTTAATTTATTTTTTTAATGACTCACATAATATTAGATTATAGATAATCAGTTTGGCATAAAGAAACATTGAACTGTTCTAGTCACATTGAAGCTTTTGTGGCAGCTGTGGAGGAGGAGAGAGAAAGGAGGAAATTTTTATATTAGCCCCTGTTTATTTTAGCTGTTTCCTTAAATGCTAGCTTTTAAAGGAATCTAGAGTGGAACTGAGGGAATTAAAATGACCATATTGTCTTTTTTTAAAATTACAATGATAGATACACTGTATTGATTGAGAAAGGTAAGATATTTGATAGAAGCACTTAAAAGCAGAGAATAAAATGTTACTTAAGTTAAAAGTTTATTTGCTGTAGTATGGTACTCTTAATGATACTATAAGAAAATGCTAAGTGCTGAATTGAAATGACAGTGTACAGTCTAATGTAAGGCAGTAAGTCATTTAAGACAGACAAAGGGAACAAGCTCCTCTTTTATTCAAGGAGCTACTATAGCTGAATAATTTCTCAGTAATAGAGTTCATTAGACCCAAGAATATGGTAAGAGAATGTATTTAGACAGCACATTTAAGCAAAGGCAGACACAGCACATTTTTCTACAATGTGTATGGCACTCCAAACTAAATACTTGATGAGAGCTTCAGCTGGGTGGACAAACCTCAGCTACTGGTTTGTGAGTTACCAGTATGATCCCAGTGATGTGATGTGCTGGAATTCCAGGAGCAGTGTTGACACTATTGTAATACCACCATCCTCCTTGACCACAGAGATGCTTCTGTCCTGCCAAACCAGACAATACAGAAGTGGTAGGTTCTTTGGTAGTTTTTTATTGTTTGGGTTTTTTTCCCCATGAATGATCAGAAGAAGTTGCTTTTAATAATGGCAGTCAGTAGTTCAGTGAGTAGGGCACTCCTATTTACGAAAAGATTCTCTATTCTTGGTTGTGCAGGTGAGGACCCAGCTTGAAACTTGATTTTCTGTTTCCTGGGGGACTGCAGCACAGTCAACATATATAGGGTATCACCTCGGAAACAAGGGGAGTTTGAAAGAGGAAGAGAGAGACAGACCTCAAAAAATGTTTTGGAGAAGAAAACGTATGCCGAACAAGTATGACTAAGCCACAACCTTGTAGTATGTGGTATAAGAAAGCACAGATCACAGATGAGCAGTTCAGCAGTACCACAATCTGGGTCAGCAGAAAATGAAAATAACGCATTTATTTCTTGCTGATTCTTAGGCTGTGTAAATTGGATTTTGTAACCTGTCTGATCAAAGGTAGTAGAAAAAACTGAAGACTGTTCGTGTTTGGTCCTTTTTGAAAGACACCAACAAACAGTGAGGCTAGTGCTAAGTACATGAGGAGACTTGTAGAAACTCAGCTTTTGTGTGGTGCCTCACCACATTTTTTTAATTTTTTTTAATGAATGATGTTATTGTTATGTTATTGGTTATGGTGATGGCTGAGGATTTCAATCAGCAATTTCTTTATGCAGAGGATTACAATACTTCTTTCAGCTAACCTTCTTTCTTCAATAACCTTCAATAACCTTCTTTCAGTCCACACAAAGCAGCTGTCTTAATGTCTTTTATGAAAAGAAGTAACATGTTTTGTGTAGGTTGGGGTCCTGGTCTACAGTTGTTGATCTGAAGGTCTAGCAATGTGCTCACCCTAGTGAACTAATACACTTGAAATAAAGTAGTGGTGATTTCAACCCAGAATAAGTCTTTAACATCATGGACCAATTTCTTTTACTGAAATCAAAGTCCTTTTATCTGTATGGACATCTAGAATAGGTTTATTTTGAAAAATGAGACAAGAAAAACCAAAAAAA
Organism: Ptilonorhynchus violaceus; assembly: GCA_013397565.1. Taxonomy (NCBI): domain Eukaryota; kingdom Metazoa; phylum Chordata; class Aves; order Passeriformes; family Ptilonorhynchidae; genus Ptilonorhynchus; species Ptilonorhynchus violaceus. The sequence goes on along the minus strand of VZRJ01005136.1, from coordinate 18,262 downwards.
CCCAAAGAAAAGTTGCTTTGTTCCATTCCCATTAGATCAGTGCAAAAACTCACATCCTTTTCTTTATGATAGAATTACATTAATGATGAAAACTTTCACATTCTGATCTGAGTTCCCTATTTGCTATTTATCCATGCCATTCATTAAATCCCAAGAGTTCCATCAAATTTCAGACTCTACTAAGCATATGTTTTGAAGGACTGTAAAATGTGATTAGAGACAAAGAGTTTAAATATTAGTTAAAATAGCTAAGACATACAGAGAGATGGCGAGGTGGACTACATGCTCTTCCATAATTTCTTTCATAGTAAGTTTGATGGCTGATTTTACCTCAAGGCTTTGTTTCCACCAGAGATAATAGCTTATGGCAAAGAGTTATGCTATGTTAATGGAGTTGCAGAAGACTGTTGATCATTCCATCACTGAATGACAATCTATCATCCGTGATTCTGTCACCCCTCTTGGTAAAACCACACGGTGCAACACCAGAATTCTGATCCAAGGATAGGAATATTTTGAATTCATTTTGTTCTTGTTTTTTATACTTGGGTATGACAGCAGAAATTAATGGCAGTAACATACTTAAGGACATACTCTGACAGGTGTTGAAAACCACATGGAATTCATATACATGTTGTCTTTTCTACTGCCCTGGATGAACAAATGTAAAAATAAGCTGTTTAAGCAAATGTCACAGCTATTTACTAGATATTAAATATTTTTATACCTATTTATAACACATTGTATTTCTATCTGCAGCTCTTAAAAATATCTCCTGGTAGATAAAAGGAATTGCATAAAGGCATATTAGGAGTTCCTGTCATTCCGCCATACCTACACTTCAGACTGAAATTGTACCTTTGTGCATTAATCAACATGAAAACTTAAGAGCTGAAAATTTTAAAATAATTGAAAAAGGCACACAAGACATTTAACTGGTACTTGGTAAAAAATTCCTTTCCATTTTTGTTTGCAAAGGCAGATATTAAGAATCACAAAATCACAGAATATGCCAAGTTGGAAGGGACCCATCAGGATCATCGAGTCCAACTCCTGGCCCTGCACAGGACATCCCCAAGAGACATACCATGTACCTGAGAGTATTGTCCAAACTCCTCTTGTGCTCTGTCAGTCTGGTGCTGTGACCACTTCCTTCAGGAGCCTTTTCCAGTGCCCAATCCCCCTCTGGGGGAAAAGCTTTTTTCTAATATCCAACCTAAACCTCCCCATAACTTCAGACGATTCCCTCAGGTCCAGTCACTGGTCACCACAGAGAAGAGATCAGTGCCTGCCCCTCCTCTTCCCCTCACAAGGAAGTTGTAACTGCAATGAGCTTTCCCCTCGGTTTCCTCTTCTCCAGGCTGAACAGACCAAGTGACCTCAGCCACTCCTCATACTTGGCTTCTCTTCAAGGCCCTTCAACATCTTCGTGATCCTCCTTTAGACACTCTGTAACAGGTCAATGTCTTTCTTACATTGTGGCACCCAAAACTGCCCCCAGCACTCCAGGTGAGGCTGCCCCAGTGCAGAGCAGAGCAGGACAATCCCCTCCCTTGCCCGGCTGGCGATGCTGGGCCTGATGCCCCCCAGGACATGGGTGGCCCTCCTGACTGCCAGGGCACGGCTGACTCATGTTCAACTTGCCATCAACCAGGACCCCCAGGTCCCTTTCTATGGAAATGCTCTCCAGCTTCTCGTTGCCCGGTCTGTACGTACAAGTCTGTTCTGGGATTTGTGCATATTTAATACTCACAGGCTAGTCTGGGTGAGGAAGCTGTCTACATAATGGATAGAGTGAAATGTTGGGGCAACATTAGAGATCCTGTTTCACTACTTAGTGACTGGGTTGGAGCCAAGTGACTATCCCAGAGCTGTAGACAGGAACTCAAATGCCATGCAGATCTTAGCATTATAGCTGAAATATTTTCCAATTTCTTTCAAACTTGCTAATAAACATCAAGCTTAGGAAGGATTATTTAGTTAAAAATGGTAAGACAGATTTTATTGGGACAATTGTTAGAGACTTGAAAAAAAAAGAACAAAAAACCAGCTTTTATTGTCATAGGCAGTATTATTTAAGTATTTTTAAAGATTTCTTCATAGAATTTGCTCCTGCAACTTTTATCTCATCTCCTCACCTCATCAAGGTCAAAAACCACAAAACTCTCCTCTTTCATTTTGTGAAACTCTTATTAATGAAAATTAATAAAAAAGGATTATCTGAATACTGAAACTGAATATTTTATTTAAATTTCTGCCTTGCTTTCAAGGTTGTCTTTTTTTTTTCTTGCCAAATATTTCCCTTGCCAGTAATAAAAGTTTTATGGTTGAAGCCATATAGTATTTGTGGTGGCTCTGGCCAGGAGAGTTATTTTTTGCAGTAGCCAGGAGGAACATGACCAAGACCTGGAGGTTATCCTATACCACCTCACACCATACTTAGGGGGTGAGAGCAAGGGTGTCGCTTCCAGCCAGGGTAACATCAGGTTTCATGGGGTTGGCATTGGCCTGTGAATTGATTGTCTTTCTTGCAATTTTTTTTTTATTTGTGCTGGTGTTGTTACTGTTCGTTTCTCGTTTCGTTGCTGTTTCCAGTAAATTGTTCTTATCTCAACCCGTGATCTTTATCTTTTGTGTCTCCAATTCTCCTCTCCATCCCTCTGCAGAGGGAGGGGCTGGGGGCAGATGGGAGTGATACAGAGATGTGTTGTTTTGGAGTGTTTTGGTGGGAGCACTAAACTGGGGAATACCATTCTTAAACCACAACAGTATAGTAGCTGTAAATTCTTTGCCCATGCATAAAGACACATTAGATATAAAGTTGGTAATTTTAGATTTAATTGGTAGATATAAATATGGTAATTTTTTTTTGTTTTGCTTATGCTACTTTCATCCTATGATACTCTGCAGAGTGGTTATGCTACTAAATATGATCTGGTATTACAAAAGAGATTTCCGGGGAAATTAGTTACATCGTTTGGTTGTAGCACCATCATACACGTATCAGGTACTTCTGATGGATTCTTTCTCATTCTTTTCCTCTTCTCTCTTTTTATAACAGTCGTGTCCTATTATAGGAAGAATATTGTTGTCCATGGCATTGCTTTCAGATCCATAATTTAGGAATGTACAAGTAGTAATATGTAAAAGATGGGGAAGGAGGTGGATTTTGTGTATCTCTAGCAGATTTTTAATGGAAACTGTATCAGATTAATTTGTGTATCTGGTAGTTTGTAAAACACCATCCTTCTTCCGTTTCAGCTTTCGATTACAGTAGTCATTGAATGTGAGTCCCAAATCTTGTTTCAGCCTGCACTCTTGGTCTTGATTTATGTACTTTCTTTCAACCTAAGCATACAAATTCTGCAGCAATTTATATGAAACAGAAAAATATATTTTACAACATCCATTTCTCTGTGTTGAGGCCCTGACAGTCAAGAAATCTCAAGGGTGATATAAACTAAAGCTCTGTATTGCTGTAGAAAAAGCTGCAATTCTGAGATACAGTATTTAGAAAATAGCTCTGTACTTTGTAAACCTGTGAGCCTCAGGACCCTGCTAATACCAAGTATTATGAGGCATTCCATTGGTGGCAGATAAAATATTTTCATTTACTATAACTGCAAAATTTTTAATAGATTAGGATGGAAGTGGCGTTTTTTGCCTCTCTAAATTTTGTGAATCCCTAAGCTTTAAATTAAAATATGTGTGACAACAGCTCCACCAATGATTTATCCTTACCATTCATTACCACCACCTTTTGGTGAGACTGGATTCAGTGAGAGCATATCAAAAAACTACTTCAGGTTTTTGTATCTAGTGTGCCAAAGGAGAAGAGCCCAATTCACCTTTATGTAAAGATAAATCAGGGAAAATTCTAAAAGCTAATGCATTTACTTTGGGTAGGAAGAGGTTTTAGAAAGTAAGTCTGAAAAAGTAGTTCTTTTCTTCAAGACTTGCATCTCTCCTCTGGGAGATAAATGGCAAAAACTGCAGCTATAAAGTCTGATCAGCAGAATTTTACCAGTCCTAGAACTGCACACACTAGATTTGGTGTTCATTGTTGCCTTGTGCACATGCTTGGAGGTATTTATCAGTTACAGCCTCTTTAGTGACTTCTGTGTGTGCTATCCTTGGTACAAACTCTGTATTCCATAAGCATAATTTGCCTTGCCGTGAAGTAGCAACTTTCTTTTGTTGATATATCTCGGCTCATAAAAAAAGATGAAGCACAAGTAAAACACAGTTTAATTTTAATTTTGTCTGATACTAATTTCCTTCAGAAGCTTAAAAAAAATCACTAGTCTATAATATTATATAGGTTAGCAAATATATAAGTAGTTTGGTCTGACTTTTGAGCATTAGTGAAACCTATTGTAAACAAGAGGTCAATCTTGTCTGTATGCTTGAGTGCTGGAATGTGTCTATGCAGTGACTGCTTTCCTTGGGGAGTGATAAAAATAGTGGCACCATCAAGCAGGTTGAAGGAGTGAAGCCAGTCAGTTAAAAAATATTAATGTAGAGTTTTATAGGATAAGGCTTGTTTTCAGTTTTCCAGACTGCTAAATATACAGCAAAACTGCAGGAAGAAGACGTTGGAAGTCCAAGCTGTTTGTTACTTCTCTTGAATATTAGAAAAAGCCTTACTGTTTCACTTAGGCTATTATTATTAGCTAAAACTGTTGCATAGAAGGACTAACTAGTTTCTATCTTGACCTTGCCGTATATTTTGAATATGATAAAATTGCTCCACTATGTGTTTTTAAAAGAACATGACGAAATGCTCCATTTTTCTAGCACACCTTTTTCTTTAAATTTGCTTTCCCATATTGGCTCTCCCTCTTCTGGTTCTAGTACAGCATATTTGTTTCTAAGAACTGCATCTGATTAGGGTAGTAAGGATTTGAAATATGGTAGTATGACAGTCACACTAAATCATATTTAAACTCTTCTAAAATAATTGTTCAAATACCACAAAAAAAAGTAATTGGAAAACATATATATTTTATATATATTTTAGTCTCATTTTTCAGTCAGGACTAGTTGCACAGATTGTAAAGGTTAGTCTTATTTATTAAGGTATTTAATGTGATGTTTAAATTATTGGCATATATTTTATGTGATTTTTTACTGTGTTTATGATCCTTTGGGTTGGTTGTTTGGGTCATTTTGATGACTAACTAAATTGATAGGCCAATGTGTTTTCTAGTAGATCCAGACTAATGGAGTAGATGTTCTGTTTTATATTAAGGAACAATAACCACGTGCCATTGGAATATAAATTCATATAAACTACATCTCAATATGCAAATCCCTTTTGTCATTACTGATGCAAGTCTGTGAAGCCCAACAGGACAGAAAATATTAACATTTTGTCTTTAAATTTTCAAAACCATAAAATAAATCAGGCATAGGTATTGATTGTCTTTGCCCTACATCATCTGCACAGGAGCTATTAAGAAGGCTTTTTTGTCTTCTTTTGATGCCTTATTTTCTCAGACTGTCTAATGAAGAGCTTCACTTAAGTTGTAACATGCTACTGTCTTGAAAGTACATTTCTATGGTACTAAAAAGCTATTGTTACACATTAAAGGCTTTTTACTGCTGTTTTTATTGATGTGTTGTATAGAATAATAAAATTTTGTAGTGTGGGAGTAACTAGTTTAATTAATTTTTGCTTTTAAATTATATTTTGGCCACTTTAAAAACAACCTAGAATCCTGATTTCAAAAGAGCAGATACCTCTGCATTTCAGATTGTCATGCTGTTATACTATTTGTCAGTAATTTAGAACTGTGGAACAGCCACATTTTTTTCCCTTATGAGAGTTGCTAAAGTTTCAATACACAGATTTTTGGACTACAAATTAAAGTGTTTCTCCCACACTGATGAAACTAGATTTTGGTGCTACTTTGTTGAAATTCAAGTATGCTGGTAGATGAACAATGATTTAATGGTGGCAGTCTTGTGGCAAGGAAAAGAAACAAAATAAAAGAGTTTAATGAAAAATAACAACTGAAAATTGGTTTAGGCTGGTTAGCAACTATGTGCATGCACTGAAATATTTGGTGATAACTTACATGTTGTAACATTCTGACTGTCGGAGGTGATAGAATTAATCTTTGCAGACTACTTAGAGGTAGTCTACAGACTAAAGTCTTGCTGTAGGTTCTGTAATTTGTTGTACACTCTAAGTACTTATCTGAAATGCCCTTCAGTGCTGGATTCTAAAATGTGTCACTGGTCGCTTTTAAGTTATCACTAGAATTTTCAGAATGTAATCTGGAGGACTCAAGATTTTGAAGCAACAAAGGACCTTCATCTAGAAGAAAATCCTATGAACTGAACAAAAAAAAAAAAAAGAAAAATGAGAGGCATTTGAATTTATAAATGAATTCACTTTCCTCTGTTTGCTTTTTTTTGTTTGCCCTCCTCAGAGCACATGTAATACGTCAGTAGGTCTTCTATTAAGTTTAAAAAAACCCAAATCTGTACTGTTTAGTTACAAAGGGGAATATCTAGGCAGCCCAGCAAAGCTTGAATTCTGAACCTGAGCTGTGGGATTTTGTGGCACTTACCTCTTGTGCGCATTGTAAAATCCCTGTCTGTGCACCTTCCTGAGAGGATGATGAGTAAATCTTTGGTATTTCTCAGCCTTACCTGGAGCACTGTGATTTAACTTGGATAAAGCTAGTTTTCTAACATGAGGATTTTAGGCTGCTGAAGTTGGGGCATGAATCAGGGTCTCAGAAGTTCAAGTGAGCTAGTTATCCCAGTCCCTGGACAGTGGAAGTCTCAAGTGCCTTCAAGGTTACAGAGAAAAAAAGAGTATGAGTTGCTAATTCAATTATACCAACAAAATTTTGTCTTATATGAGCTTTCTAAGTTAAACCAATGTGGAGTTGACATACTTTTTTTTTTGGTCAGATTTTCCTTCCAATAATTGTATGATTTACTTGCAAGGTCATTGTTGAATTTTGCCAGGTCTGTCTAATGTATATGCATATGCATCACAGGCACATTTCTGGAGAATAAATTCAAAGTTTTTGCCACAGCAGAGCTTCAAAACTCTGTTTTTGGAAATCAAGTTTTATGCATGCTCAGGTATGATATAATAATAAACTTAAATTTTAGACTCACGGATTCTGTTGTTGCTGAAGCTATATTTAATGTCTCAGATAGATTTTAATTTCTAAGAAACATGTAATGGCTAGATGTCCAAGATCTTGAGGTAGACTTCATTAATAGCCAGGTCATTCTTGATAGATTCATGTCCAAGTTGCTAAACTTATTGAAGACGGAAGTCCTCTACATCACAAACATAATTTTTATTTAATGGTCCAAAGAGTTTGTTTTGCAAGTTCTATCAACATTTCCTGTCTGGCTTGCAGTGGTGTGTATTTGGTGATGAAATTCTCCCTTTTTATGGCTGCATAGAAGCTAACATGTCATTAATAGGAAATATCATTCTCAAAAATTATTAAAATAACTTTCTACTAACCAGTTATACTTCTACTTCTGTTTTGATAGTGGAGAGCCAAAAATCTCAAAATTTTACTTTCTCTGCTCATAAGCTGCCAGCAGTTTAAATCTAAGAGTACTGTCATATTTATCTCTGGGATAAAATTCTGGTTTTCCTTCCAGATATGCTACTGTTGAGTTGATAAAATGAGAGAAAGCCAACACTGGATGAAGAGTTGGAAAGAAAAAAGGGGTGGAAATGGTGGGGGGAAAGAAGAAAAAACATTATGTTCAGCCAGTATCATTGATAGAATCCTGAACATAAAATCTGGCATGTTAAGAAGATAAAGGTGATTCAGAAGGATAAAGAAGCATAAAATCCTGAGCACTCCAAGAAGATGAAGGCTGGATTTTGAACTTGACTAACATGATAGGAGACTACAAGGTGCTAGAGTCAAGACAGTAACAGATAAATACAAGTATATGGTTGGACATGAAGGTGGACTTGAGCACTGTTCCGAGTGTTAGTGGAGGAGATTAAAATATTCCGTGCTTGAAAGAAAATTTTTAGTTACTGTAGTACCTGATGTAACAGATCAATGTAGTGTTCTCAATATAGTATTCTCTAATATTCTCAATGTAGTATTCTCAATACAGTAGTATACTGTATTATTATAATTAAAATAATTAGAAATCTAAGATGATAGCACTATCTAAAATAACATTAACTTTTCTGGTTTAATATGATTTACTGTATTTCTCTGTATGTGAAATGTAGGCACAACTGCTAGTCTGACTGCAGGAACTAATATAATGTAGACTAAGGAGTCTGCTCGGAAAATCATTGTGGCTTAAACTGGTTGAAGTCTAAGAAATCCCTGAGGAAGGGCTTTTTCAGAAATGCTCTGGTATCTTTCAGAGTTGTTGTTGTGGGAGATATCAGAGAAGCAAACATGAAAAATGCAAACTGTAAATGTGAAGGAAGCTTATTTTGTGCAGTGAACTATTTGGCAGTATGAGTTGTGAATGAGTAGAAATTTCTGCATGTGTCCCATCTACTATTTCTCCAGGGAAGGAACAGTCACTACTCATGACTGCCTCCAGTGAGTACCCCCACTTCACCATGTCAGAGAATTTTACAGCATTTGTGGTTTCCCCTAGTGTATTTCTAAGTAAAAATTATATCTCTTGAGAGAAAAATAAAGCACTTCTTTAGTAAATGAGGAGTGTTGCTGGTAGATAATAATGAGTAAGAAGAAGAGGGTCTGAAATTCTAAAAGAGCTGAGGATAAGACTTTAACATTTTGTGAAATCATACAAAGAACACAAGTAAAATAAAAGTACAATTTTTCATCTAACACTAAACAAACTAGAAAGGGCAGATTTAACATGGTTACTTGTAGATTTGGCATTACATAGAATAATGTTTGGTGTAATTTTTTTCTTCCCCCAGTCTCTCCAGCCCAGTTCCAGAAGCAGAAAATGTTTATAATTGAGGTTTATACCACTCTATTTCAGAGTAAGTTCCATAATATAACAAATTTTCTAAGATATTTATTTAAAACAATAATTCCATTGCACTGATTCATGCTGTATCTGCCTGGCTGAGTGCCCCTTGAATTTGTACAGGTTCTTAATTTCTTTATTTATATTGAAACTCATTTAATTTTTTCCAAAAATTGTTTCAAAATGCCTGTATTACACAAAAAAGCACTTTATGAACGGATAGTCTGTTGACTTGTAAATAGATAACCATCCCTTTGGTTAGAGTAATAAAGGTTTCAATACAAAAAAATCCAAAGAAAAACATTTTTTATTAAGTGTATCCACTGTTTAAAGATCCACTAGCATGTGTCCCTTTCGAACACTATCAATAAAGGCTCTATTTTTTCATAATTACTTAATTGCTCTTGTTTTCCACTCTCCAGAAACAGAAATCCCAGTTGCTCATGCATTAATCCCATAGACAAATTTCTTAAAACTTTCTTGTTCCTAAGGAGATTATGGTCATGTGAAGTAGCAACTGACTTTTTAGAATAAGAAATCCCAGTTAGGGAGCCACTGTATTTCTGAATTGAGAGACATTTTGCTGGCAATGATTAAAAAACTAATTTACTGCTTATAGGAATTATTGTTTTCAATATTTTCTAATGTTAGGTTGAGTCCTTCACTTGTGCTCAAATAAATCATGCAAGTCGTCTGATTCTTCTATTAAAAAGATAGTGGGTTCCTCTGCCTGAGATCGATTTAATATAATATTCGGTTTTCAAGCCCACTGCCCTTACACTTTTTATTGCATCTTGTTCAAGTCATAAATTGGGGCTGCATATCAGTTGTGGCTAGAGACAGGATCTTATCGTTGCAGGTGAAATGTATATGTGTGCACACCATCCTTTTAGAAAGTGTGCCATTTAATTTTAATGTAATGAGTGGGATCTTTTCTGTTAGGTGGAAGAGCACTCCATTTAATGCAGGCATTTGACAAATCAATTATTTTCAAGATTTATTTTCATCTGTTGCTAAAGCTGGGAGTGTCAGATTGTAGATATATTCCGGTCTGTTAACTGGTTAATAGTTTAATAGTAGATTTACTGGTGAGAGCTGCTGTTTCTGCACGTGCTGTCTCATCTTCTCTGTGGCACACAATTAAAATCAAACCTCAACGTTCTTTGATTACACCGAGAAAGTATGTTTGTGTATAAATAGTCCCTTTGAAATGAATAGGTGTTGTTTAGCAAGTAAGATAACAGATTTCACCTCAACATTCCTAGTTGTGATAGGTAAAAAATAAAATCACAGCACAAAAAATAAAGCCCTCACATTTTCAAATGATGGCTCCTAATTCAAATGCTTATCATGTCCTTAATAATTTTTTCACATTGCTCTACAGTAAGATATTTCTGATTTCTCAGTTGGGAAGACACTTAAACTACTTAGCAAAAATGTGATTTTTTCACCCTGAGAATTTCTTTATTTACTCACACCAGATGTTAAGCTCAGCAGTAGTCTGTTTCCAGTATTGCTAAGGGAAAGTGAGGATTCTTGTACAGAGTGAGCAACCTTTTGGTAAATGCTCTTGGACTGTACTACTAGCAGTTTAAAGATCAGAGCTGAATGTCACCTGTATGTTCAATAAACTTTTAAATGATGTAAGCACAGTCAGAATAATAAGATGTCTGTGTTTGGTCCTCATCCATAAGCAGTTATTTTATTACTTAACCAGTCATGTCTTTACATGGAAAAATCTGAATGTGATTTGCTATTGAGGATATCTGCTGGTGGTTTTCTTTCCTTTTTCCTCCAAAAAGAAAAGAGTGAGAGAGAGTGAAAGAGCAAGAGAAAGAAAGAAAGAAAGAAAGAGAGAGAAAGAAAGGAGTTCTTGTAGTGCCAGTATATACTGTCATTCACCTAAGATACTAAAAACTCTCGTTTATGTCATGAATGAAATCTGAACTATACTATTACACATATTTCTGAAACACTTGATTACAGATTATTTTAAATACTTACAGAATATATTGCTGCCATATCTTGATTCTGCTGCTTTTCTGAGCTCTGAGATTTTGGGTTCTGATCATGCAGTAGCTCTTCTTTCAGCCTGCTACATTCCAGTCACATATTGGGAAAAAATCTGGATCTTTTTTCTGTTTGTAAGATTTGTAGTAAGTGTATCCAAGAACAAATGAGCATTAATTAGCCTCAGACACATGTAACCTGAAAATTAGATATCTAATATGATAAAAACATGGATCTGGAACAGTGATTCCATTAGTCCTATTAGTCTGGAGACATTAATATATATATAAACCATGTAACATTGTTGCCCAGATATGAGGACTGTAAGAGATTGCTTCTGGTTAGTCTACTAGGAAAGTATCATGCCAGTTATGTTGTATCTTTATATAGGTGATTGCAGTCAAAGAGCTGGGAGAGGTTTCTACACGGAAGCTGTTCTTTAGGGGAGACAAATTTTGATAAAATATCTCCAATGCAAATTGACAAATTTGGACTAGATGACCTTTAAATGTCCCTTCCAAACCAAACTATTCTATGTTTCTATGAAACAGCATAAACTAGGTGAAATAGGATTATAATTGTCAAGTAAAATCTATTTGAAGAAACATCCTTCTATGGAAGGAAATTGGACTTTACTCGAAGCATAGAACTCTCACACATTTGCTCTGAGTATTGGCAATCAGTGTTTCTGCTTTTCATTTTTTTCCATTGTTTCTCCTATAGTTTTACTGCCTCATTCTTTGGCCTTCACTCTACATTGCATTTGCATTAATAAAACGTTTAGAGAAGGTAATAAGGCACTTGCTTTTAGTAAGAATATGCCTTTGTGGAAATGCTAGGAATCTTCAGGACAGGGTGTGTCGGGGGAGGGCGAAGTGTTTCTGTGTTCTTTTTAGTGACAAGTACACACCAAAAGCATGACATACGGGTTGTAAAAATTTAACTACCATTACTTGTGTATCTTTCTGATAGCCATGCTTCCAGAGTATTTCTTAATTTTTTTAACTATTCCGTACTTTGTGAATATCCATTTTTGCTCAGATACTGGCCCAACATCAGGGAACAGAGGAAAACAAGTTCTCCTAAAGTCATGACTAGATTATCCACAGAAAAGAACTGTACCTCAAACTCTTTATTTTGTCTGTTTCTTCTCTTTTCCCAGTGAGACAATAATTTATGATCTTACTATAGTGACAGCAAATGTGGAATGAAGAAAGAACTAAGCTTAATTCTTCTTGTCCCTGATTTTTCAGAATGAAAAAGTGCAGGATGCTAAGTAGACCTTTATGTTCAGCATATCAGGTTTAAATCTTTTATCATAAGTCACCCTTTATGCATAGTCAGGGAGTTCAGTTGTTGACTCTTTTGAATGGCATAAATATTTTAAAAAGAAATATCAAAGGTCATCTGCCTCACCCTCAAGTCCCTAAAAGTAAGAGTTTGTGCACCTTTCTGTTCTCTGTCTTTGCCTTTTGGGGTTACCTTTCTTGCCTCTTTATCTTCATTAACAGCTGAATTGAGCTGTTGCTGCTTAGTTTTTTGCCAAGAATTCTACAAAATACCTCACAAGTCAAGTGGATATTCTCATAGCCTTCCTCAATAGTCGGCTGCGTGTATATAACACAGGTTAATATTAGAGTACCACTTAGCAGTGCACATCACACAACATAATTCCTCATAACACTTTAGTAGGAAAATTATTAAAACGGTGCATTCTGAAAGTAAAGTAGTTAATTGAACGGTAAGAAAATTTTCTAGTGCTCCTGATTTATAACAGTAAAAACACATTGTCCAAAACTAGTCATGAAGCAACACAGATGTCATTCTGGTAGACTTCATACCTTCTGAGTAGATTATTATTAAAAAATAGCTGCTCTTAGAAAACATATCGTTCATTATAATGAGGATGAAGTAGCTATTTCCGCTAGCTTTAAAAGTAGTTTGCAAGAAAAGCTTTTCTGTCACATAAGTTTGGACTGGGGCAAATTTTAACTGAATCATTGTATCTAGATATAGAAGCAGGAATATCTAAAAATGGATGGATAGCCAAAACATTTCATGTACTCAAATTAGAGATAGCAGTAAGGTAAGATAAAATTATATAAACCAATTAATTTTTGAAGAGTAATCAAAAACAAATAAATCATGTTAAGTAGCCCTTATAAATTTGTAAAAACTACATGGAATTACTAAAATTATAGCTCTTTATTTACTTTTTAGATTAAATGTGTCATGGAAATGTGGTTTTCAATACCTAGTTTAACCAATCCTTGCTCTGAATTCAGTCCTATTCCAGCATATTAATTGAGATTTGATCAAGAGGCCTCCTGAGGAGGCCTCCAGACAGTTATTCTGTGACTTTATGATTCTATGTAGAAGAATTCAAAAACCTGATACCTTGGGTCTAGTTCTCAATGTAAATCACAATCCTGTGGCTGAAAAAGCTGCAAGGCAAAAGAATATAAGAAGCAGCGACTACTCTAACATAAACGGTTGTCTTGACTGAGATCTTAACAGAAAGTCAAGAGACAGATTTTGTATTAGTTGTAGAAATAAACTTTGGAAGCATACAAGTGAGTCTTGTGAGTTTTATCTAAGTCAAGCCTCTCTCTTTTTTCTACAAATCTGTGATTTAGAAGTGCACAGCTAGGAATGCACCTGCAGAAAAATGTAGCATTGCTTATCTTATGTTTGTTCACCTTACTTCATGTCTGAATCTCAGTTTGTACAGTTTTTCTGGGATTATGCAAAAAGATATTTGCAAAGCAAAGAAACCTTCCTCCCTGACTTCTCTGGCATCTCAAAATGAAAATAACCTTGACCAATCTAAGCCTGCCCAGTTAATGTGATAAGCAAACGGCTGATTATTTCAGCAACAAAATAACAACATATCAGCTGAGATCTTCTTTAAATGACTTGTCAGTTTGGTTTTAGTTTTTGGTGACTTTTCCAGTTTTGTATAGCCTAGTGCTTCTCAAACCAAACTGGCAGAGGTTCTTTAAAGTCCTGAATCCAAAACACCAACTTTATTTTAAAAGAAATATCTTGAAAATAAGTCATTATTTTCAGGTCAAACCCTGTGCCAGGTCGAAAATACAGAAGATTATTTTGATTTACTGAACTAAGTATCTGGACTATCACTTTAATACTTTTAACTTTAAGAATGATACTACAAGTGATATACAACCAGAAGGAGGAGGATTTTTAGGGAAGAACTGCCATGTGGTAGATTTCAACTCCCAAGCATTATTTGTTTCCTTTTACCACTGCCCTACCCTTGGCCTCACCCCGCTGCAAAAGAAAAGATATGTTTTAAACTTTTTTGAATCAATGACTGAGTGTTATAGTGCTTTTTAAGCTCTTCTCTGGGTAATATAAGCCTGTCTTTGATAAACCTGAGACATAAAAGACTACTTCTAGTCCTAGAATTCATAGCAATGCACAACAAGGCTTATCTGCTGCCATGTACAACTACAAATTCATAGATTACATTTCTAAAGATTACATTATATTTTACTGAATTTCAAAAATAGATAGAAACTGAGGAGATGTATTATGCAACTTTAACGGTTTACACTGGGGTTTTTTTCTTTTTTATGTGTGTTTAATGTCAAAGATGTGCTGTGTATTCTATCTTGAAATATAAAAATAGTAAAAGAAGAAAGATGATATATCACATTGATCTACTCAAAAGTTTCAGTTACTCAAGTTATTTTGTCTGAAATATTTTATTTTTTCATATTTGATGGGAGTTGAGTTTTTGATTATTTTCTTATCAGGTTGATATGAAGATAAGCAGTCTGAATGAGGGAAGAAGTGGAAGACTTTCACCACAATTGTGGAAAATGAGCAGTGTTAAGCTCGTAAGTTTCTCTTTTTTTTTTTTTTTTGCATTGTTAA
>VZRJ01005134.1:12458-154788 GCA_013397565.1 Ptilonorhynchus violaceus | reverse complement strand
CCCGACCTGAGGCTCCGCGGGGCGGGACGGGTCCTGCTCCGCCCCGGCGCCCCGCGGGGCCGGGCACGGCCGGGAGGCGGAACACAGGTGGCGGCTCCTGGCCGGGGTAGGCCCCTGGCAGGACTGCCCGCGCCCCCGGGAGAGAGCAGGGCCGTCCCGAGCCGGCGGTGCCGATCCCGTTTCCCACGGAGTTGCGGGGGTGGGATTACCCTCGGGCCCAGCATGTTGCGAACAGCACAGGTAGCAATTTACAGCACCGTAGGGTAAAAAACACGTCTCACCCTCCCTGCAGCACTCAAATGTGAGTCCTGATACAATGCGGTCACCGTAAGGTGTTACACCTAACTTCTGGCTTCCAACAGAATAAAAATACTCCTGGTGTTCATGGAAGACGAAGAACCCACATGATGACACAAAGTTTCAACAGATAAATTCTTGCCGACACGTATAGGCTTGGAGTTATACATTGCGGGTATGTGCTCACCAATATCTCACCGCCAGTGATTTAGAAATGTGGATTGTTAAAATACCAGCTTTAACTGAAAATGCAAAAGCTGCATTCAAATAAACTGAAGGAGACATATTTTCAGTGCTCTGTGAAGAACTAGCATATCTGCCTTTCTTGACAGAAGTCAAGATGTCTTCCTTGCTGAAGTCAGACTCAAAACTCAGATTCCATTTGAAGTAGTTAAATTATAACAGATATTTTTAAATTACTATTTATTTCCATACACTTATTCTTGTTTATGTCTATCTACAAATGTAAATTGTGTTATGCCAAAGTTGTAAACAGAATACAAATCTAACTGTCAAAACAGCATTTCTTTGTTAACCAAAATATAGCCCAAGACTAAGTACAATGACCCAGCAAAGCACAGTCCATCTGACCTCTCCTCAGAATAAATCACATATGGTAAATGGGAAGTATAAAGTGCTCCTTTGCCTAAGAGATGTAGAATTCCCTCAAAGGAAATGATTGGGGTCTTTTACAGCTTTTGATTATTACCTTGTCAGGTTTAGACAGACAGCCAACAATCTATCTCTAGACAATAAAAAGTTCTGTGAAATATTCCCCACACTTTAAGGAAATACAGCTGTTAAGTAATTTGGAAAATAAATTTTAGCTTAAAAATATCAGATAACTGAGTGACTTAAATTTATGCTTTTATACATTTGTGTTGTTACATTTCCACCACACAATTACAGAACTACTAAGAGCAATAAAGTGGTATCATGATCAGTTTCTTAGTGTTTTAATAAAGCAGAATTAATTTCACAAAAGTATTCTTCCTGTTCCACGGTCTCTCATCTGTCTATCAAATTTTTATACCTAAAGGGTATCATGAAGCCCTTATGGAGTTGTTGAAGGGTTGTTCAGCCATCAAGAGACAAACTGATCTTGCTTACACAACCCAGCTCTGTCTTCATAGGAGCTGGAACATTTGGGTTTCAGTGGACAAGCTCATGAGGTGAAGTGAAAGAGCTTCATCCAGGCCTGAGTGTGTCTGATTAGCCAGACAGGGAGTTCCCACTCAGATCAATGTGCTCACCTTATTTGCTTTTGTGGCTGCAGCTTTATGAGTTGACATTGGTCAGTTATCCTTATCCTTCCCACTCTTTTACGCACTTTTGTGTGTATCTTTAGCAGTAGTCACTACCTGGGGCTGCTAAGTGAAGCGCATAGACTTTGAACATGTAGTCTGTGTTGGGTTTTTTTCTTTTCTTTTTTTTTTCTGAGAAGTTTTGTCACACAAGTCTCAAGCACTGGCATGAAGTACATGGATCACTTAGCACTGCCATGGCATAGGTATATTCTGCAAAACAGATCATGCTTGCAGTGTTGCACGATAGCACACAGCCCATGCTTGCTTGGCAGGCCATGGTTTAGCTGAATAGTCCTGACACAACAGCACAGAAATAACAAATGGTTTATTTGGTAAGACCTAAGAATGAGTGGTGAGCCCAGGATTCCAAGCAGGCAATGGCAAAACAGTGCTTTCTTCTGAAATCATGTCCCTGTTCTTGGAAGGATCTGCCCTTCAAATCCAGCTCTAAATTAAATAAATGTGCAAATACAAAGCACTGTTTCTGTGGCATAGTAGTTTCTAAATTCATAAGAGAAGTTTTAAATTCATGCAGAAGATACTGAAGATATAGATATATCCTGCATGCAATTTTCAGTCTGTTGTCTGTTTTGCTTCATTGTGCCATGAAATTCACAAGCTAGCCCAAGCATCTGTTTGGCTGAAGAGGCAGAAGAGAAAAATTAAATTATGCTCAGGAACTTTAGAGACGTGAGGAAACAGATGAACAGGAAAGGATTCATTGTATCACTACTAAAGCGTCCTTTTGTACTGAGTGGAAAAAGGTGGGTTTTAACACTGTTACAAAAACAGAGGCTAAATGTCGCAGATAAGAGACAGGTAAACCAGAAAAGGAAGGTGTGGCAACACGACATCAAGACCTATTGTCCCAGGAAGCAAAAGAGCAGAGGAGCTGAGCTGAGCAGTGGGATAAGCTACAGAACCTTTGAACACTATTTGAATATACGTGGTCTCTGAAAGTAACTATGCAGAACTGTGCAGAAGCCCAGAAAAGCTGGAGTTCTGTGCTCCAGGCAGATTCTACGCTTGAAACAGAAGCCCTCTTCCCATCCCTCTCTATATATTGTTTTAGGAACTTTACATACGTACTAAAGGAAGATTTTTAACTTGGAACTTCAAGCATTTAAAAGTTGGGAAGTAGAACATAAATTGGAACAATTATTCACTGATTTACTTTTCACCATTATTGTTTGTGGCCTTGGGCATTATTTACAATATCATGCATACTATTCAGATATTCACTGAAGAGAAAATATATCTTTTGGATACTTCCTGCATATGTGAATTAAACTTCCCAACATTAGGGTTGGTTAAGAAGGGGAATGGATCCCTCTGTGGTTGCAATAACTCTCCTATTCACCTTTTTCTGTTTTAGATTTGGACAATTTAAGCAACTTAAGGCAAACTGTGCATTTTCCTCGGAAAGTAGAGCATAAGTAAAATAGAATCAGTGATCTTGAAAACAGTTCATATTACACACAGGTATCACACTGGCCACAACACCATGAAAACAAACTATATAAATCTACTCCAACTTTTTCCCCTACCGACTCAAATTTTACCACCTCTACAAGCCACTATACAACTCAAAGCATTGCAATCCCAGTGTGTCCCTCTCTTCCTTTTGTATCTGTACCTGCCCATGACCTCTTTGTCACTCCTACCATTGGGAAGGGAAGCAAAGTTTGTGCAGGCACGTGAAGGACGAGGGGAGAGAGTGATGTGCGGAGTGGAGTCGCTCTGGGACAGCTCAAGCAGATGGGCTGTGGTAGTGGTTCTTCCTCCCTGCTGATTTTCCATTCTCTGCCATTCTCTTACTGTGTCTTCATTTGCACTTTTTATTGTTTAGAGGGCATTTTCTTTGCTTTGATACATTAAACTATGCTTTGATGGCATTAAACTAGCTGTTTATCTAGTTTCATCCTGGCATGTACTTTGTGTGAAACACATAGAATAGGTGCACATATTAAATGTCAAGTCTGGACAGATCACAGGACACCACTGCATACTCTTATTCCCTGCTACAGAATTTTTAGTACTACTGAATATGACTCACCCTTACTCTCTGCAATTAAGAACTAAGGGTAATGTATTTGGTATCAGACATCATGTAGATTGTATTTCTCAGATAGATGGCATCATTATGACCTCTTAAGAGGAAATGGCATAATCCATGTCTAAAAACTTAGTCCAGAAAATTAAAAAGTTGGCATAATATTTTGAAAGAACACAATTTTATGCTTCGACTTTGTAAAAAATGAGACAAAAAGTGACAATAAAAGTTCTTTGTCTAAGAAGAGGTACATTTAAAAGCCAAAATTGTTTCTTAGCATACACAGATATTATTTTTATTCACCTAAAAATTTAGCAATTCAGACAGTGAGGTTGTAAAAGACTTTCATGGTATCATATTACTTCAATGAATTCCAGATCATAACGGAAGTAGAAACCTTTCAGTTGGAGCACCTTGGGCCTGCAAAAAAGGAAAGAGACCATTGATACCGGAATATCAAAGTACCCAAGGTGCTTTTGCAGAAATTATTGAATGTTGGCAGTCTTTTTAAAATCTTGTCTGTATGATCAACTGAATAGCCATGGAGATGCTGAAATGACTTATAATGACTGCTGGGCTTAATTTAGAGATGTTAGCTGTCATCCTTATGCTGCTCCAGCCGCCAAAATAACAAAAAAGGACTGTTCTAAAGACATGTTATTACACCGACAATTCTCAAAATCTATAATGCTTTTGAATAACATAAGCAATAAATACTTATGAATTTCTTCTTTTACAGGAAGCCTTCCTTGTTTTTGGAAGTCTACATATTTCTTTCCATTCTAATAGTCAAAACCAAATGACATCTACTGATGAAACTTCTTTGTTCTTAAAGAAAAGGACATGTCAAAATGCAATTCTCTATGTGCAAATCTAGTTAACAAAGAGCACTGCTGAAGACAGAGGATAGAAGTGTCCTTTTCAGGACAGAGATAAACAATGTTAGGTCAAACAGATATGCCTCTGTCCAGTTAGGATTAGTTTTGACCTTTTTCTGCAGAATGGTGCCAAAGTCCTTTCAAAAACACAGCAAGGTCCAGGCTTCCCCTGCAAACAAAATGGTCACTGTCTCACCCTCTTCCTGTCTCCCTTTCTTGCTCAATGTGTTGGAACATTTCCCCAGAAGCAGAAGAATCAAGTATAAATCACTCTCCTGCCTGAAGCAAATTAAAGTTACCTTTCTTTTTCCTCAGGCAAGTGTCTTGACCACAAAGCTACTGGAGACAGTGATGGAATTGAGAAGCACACAGCTGCTCAAAGCCACTGTTCCAAGCATCTGTGTTTTACAGTGCATTATAACTAGACACAAAAAGGCTTTGGTGAAGATGCTAGATGACAATTTTCCATATGCCAGTGGATCACCAATCCATCTTTCATTTCTCTCTGTCTGGTCCAAAAAATCTTACATTATTTTCACAGATTCTGACTAAATGGTATCTATTCAATCACTTGAGCAGCTGTAAGACAGTCTGAAAGATATTTGCTTACCTGGAACAAGAAATACTTCAATCTGTTCAGATGAGACAGGAAGACTGAATTAATCTCCAATCTTGTGTATAATGCTCTTAACCTTTAGGTTGCTCCATAAAATAGACATACATATTCAACACTTCTTCCTACTTTATCCTGGGCAAAACTGGCTGCCACTGTTTCACTTTGTGAAACCTTCTGCTATTCATGTTAGGCAAACTCTCTGCACTGACAACAGAGCAGGCCTTTTAAGAATGAGGGAAGAATGTCTCACCTGTGGATCCCAAGAGGGTTTTTCTGCTGTTGAGCCACTCAGTGCCCACAGGACCATTGGACATTCCTACAGCTTCAAGCTTCTGGGCAATGCTCCTGGGGAAAACATCATTGGTCAATGCCGCATTGAAAATAGTGTTGGATAGTGACAAAGTTTAACCCCAGCCAGCAGTCAAACTCCACACAACCCCTTGCTCACTCCTCCACCAGCAGAGTCAGAGAAAGAACTGAAAGGGTAAAAGTGAGAAAACTCATGGATTGAGATAAAGATAGTTTAATATGGAAAGCAAAAGCCACATGCACAAGCAAAGCAAAACAAGGAGTTAATTCACTGCTTCTCATGGGCAGGTGTTCAGCCATCTCCAAGAGATCAGGGCCCCATTACACATGAAGTGACCTGGGAAGACAAATGCCATCACTCCAAACACCCCTTCTTCTTCCCCCCAGTTCATACACTGAGCATGATACCATATTGTCTGAAATATCTCTTTGGTCAGTTGGGGTCACCTCTCCCTGCTGCATCCCCTCCCAAGCTCCCAGGCACCTCCAATTGCTTCGCCAGTGTGGACATATGAAAAGCAGAGAAAGCCTTGGCTCTGTGTAAGCCCTGCTCAGCAATAAAATTTCTCTGTTATCAACCCTGTGTTCAGCACAAATCCAAAATATGGCTCTGTGCTAGCCACTATGAAGAAATTTAACTCCACCCCAGCCAAAGCCAGATGGTTTTTCTCAGTCCCCTTGACTGCAACTAATAATTCTGTAGGTGCCAGTTCTCAGGCAAAGAAACACAACTACCTACACTGTTCAATTGTTTAGAACAATTCCTGGCATTGGTTGCAGCACAACTTGCATCTCCCATGATCCTCTGTCTTAATGAACACTGTTTGGGAGATAGGATAATCCAGTTTTAATGTGGTCACCCTGTTTTGAAAAGTAAGTCCAGTTCAATAATAATGAAGTAGACACTGCCATGTCCACTGACCTCAGTGTTAGAGGACAGTTCTGGTGGTTTTAATCCACAAGGGTAGGAAAATAACCTGTGTAGGTCCTTTTATTTATAAAAGGTCAGAATAACATTTGAGATTATAATCCTATTAGAATTTACTTCCTGAATACATAGTACTTTGACAATAGTTCAAATTTAACTGCTGAATAATTGTGAACATGGGTAATTTTAGTTTTCTCCACCTAAGAAGGGTTAATTCTGTATCATTAGAGAAATAAAACAACTTCATTCAAAAACCTTAAGTAATTACTTATTACAATATATGACCAAAAGTATTGCCCTAAAATATTGGAGAGGTGGACAAAAATGAAGATATAGTAAAGCATTCCTCAAGGATCTTCTAAATAGGAAAGCATTAAAGGAAATTAGTGGGGGATTTAAGCCAAAGGAGATTAAAGATTACATGACTCAGAGTGGAAAATTAAAACAAATCGTAAAAGAATCACAAAGCTATAAAGCCACACTAATTTTTCTGGAATGGAAGATAAAATACTGTGCTTTTTAATCTGAAAGAGAAGTGAAATCTTGTCATAGGTTTAGAAAAAAGACTTGCCAAAGTTTCTACCAATTTAAGAGATCTTCTTTTCTCATCGTGTATTTTGCAGAAAAGACAATTCATCTCAGCAACACAGCATAAAATCAGAAAGGAAAAAAGGAAATTAATTCTACTGAACATTTCTTCCACTTCTATGTCCCCAAAGCATAAAGAAAAATAATATGTTCTTATGAACCCAAATGCATTAACAGACGATATACACTTTCCTCAATATTTACACAACTGGAGAAGACTACAAAAATAAGTATTCCAATGTATTATTTTTTTACAGGTTACTCTTCCAAGTAAATACTCAAGAACACCTAGGAAAACTTAATTATGTGTTTGTAACATAAGTGCTTTTGGCGACAGGACGATCCTCCTCCTAAAGCACCTGATTTCTGAAACCCCAAAATGGGTTTTCTGACCCACACTCAGCTGCATTAAATTAGGCTTTAGCAATGAGGAGGTCTAAGTTCTTCAGCTGACTATACCACAGGGCTAAAAGCTGTGGGATAATCATATTGTATTTCATACTACTTTATAGGTATATGACAGTTGAATGTGCTTTGCTGACTCCGGAGGTTCTTCTCAGCACAAACAGGCCATCACACTCTCCCACCTGATAAGGGAGGAAAAGCATCTCATGTGACTATGTGACTTTGTATTCAGCAGAAGTGAGGACAGATCTAATTTCAGATAGTCATTGTGAAATGATAACTTTCAAACTAAAACTAAGGATGAACCAGTAGATAATTTTGAATAAACGAGTTTGTGGGGGAAAAAAATGAAAAAAAGAGATAAACTTTTCATGAGCAGTCTAGAGCAACACAAAAAGTTTTGCTCTAAGCTAACAAACTGTTAAATGATCCATTGCCGCAGCGCCATAGATGTGTATAATTGTTCTTACTTTCATGATAAACTTTTTTAAAAGTGATATTTAAATAAAACATAATTTGTTAATAAAAAATCTACGTTTCATGAATTTCTGTATTATGTAGTATTAAATATATGACTTAAAATATCTATATCATAATGCAGTAAAAAATTCTATCCACAAGAGCTGTGATTTTGAAAAAGTGATGCACAACATGTAGAAGTGAGTAACAACAGTCATTATGAATTAGTATAACACAAATATAACACCCTGAAGTGCAGACAAATTCCAGTAAAGGTAATATAAACCAATTTCATTTTAAAAGTCAGCTGTGAATGGCTTTTAAAACATATTTTGCATTTAATGACAGTAATAATGCTTTCATATTTGAATTAAATCCTCACAATTTTACAGAAAATGCTGCAGCTGTAGTCAAAGACTGAAGGATAATATTTCTAGAAAGCCCTCACTTATCTTCTTACTGTAGAGTATTTTACTGGCAACTAAAGAGACAGCTCTGCAGAAACTGAGCTTCACACATTCCAGACTGACGAGTAAAAAGCTGGCCAACAGCACTGAGACCCACAAAAAAAACCAAGCTAACCCTATATTCTTCCACATATCTGTAAGAATACCTTCAGAGACTTCACTTTACGCACAGACACCTAAACATAACGCTATTTATAGGCTGAGTCAACTTTATTTTTGAAAAACCATAAATAAATATTAAATGTAGAATTCTAGTAATGTTGATGAAGTTTCAATTTAATTTTCCATGCTTTAAGAAAATCAAAGGAAAGGAAAGGAAATTATGCATAAGTTGGAAAAGGAAAAACCTCTGGAAAAAATAGCAGGTTTTGAAGAAACTTTTAGCCAAGTGGGAATTTTAACGTATAAGGTTAGAAAGAGACACTTTGACCACATGTCCAACTTAAATATCTAGTCTTCCTCTTCATGTTGTCACTGCTACTTCCTAGGCATTATAATTCAAGTGTCTTTGCTAGTTAAGTTGTTAAACCATTTATTGTCACAAATTTGCCCTGTTCTAACAACCAAGCTCTGAACAATTCCCGGGCAAACAGAATGGTTCAGAGTCTGTTCCCGAAACGGGAGGTGCATACAGTCGGACTGCACAGACATGTGCCTTGCCAGATGGACTGGATTCAGTATCCAGGACTACTTTTACCAGGCACCTCCATTAATTTGTATAAGAACTATTTCACTTCTCACAGGACACTGAGGTGTCCATTAATTCTGATGAAGAATTGTTGAGTGGCACATTTACGGTCAGCAATTTAAAAATATATAAATGTATCAATACCTATATAAATGTATCCATACCTATATTGCTTCTGTATTTCAATTAGCGGGCGCTTAGCCTGTTAAAAGATGGAGTGATGATGAAAAGAGAATATATTAATCAACTTGACAGTAACCATTCTCTCAGCTTCCCATGAAGCTCTGAAACTTGTGACACTGAACTACTACATCAGAGATGATCTTTTAAAATGTAAACAATTGTCTCATCAAAAATATTTTTAATTTGTTACAATAAGAATCTAAGATCCTCAGATGGAGAATATTATCCTAGGACTCAAAGCCAAACTCGAAATCTGTCATAGGTATATAGCATACAGGTGAATAATAATGTTTTTGGATTCAACTCCATGTATTATACACTAAGAAGTATTTCATATATGCGAAGATTTTACAATACATGGTAGGTGGTGCTCTAATTTTTATTTTTAAATAAACTAAGAACATAAATAAATGCAGTAAAAACCTTAAGGATAGCAGCTGCAATAAACTTTAATCCACAAAACATTTTAAATATTTTTGTTGGGGTTTTTTAGCTGTAAAGCTTTAAGAGAAGCAAAGAGATTTTTATCACAGCTCACATGGCCACATAGGCTATGTTTGAAAGGCCATAATTAGCAAGGAAAATTCTACAAAAGAAAAATTGTAAAGCACTTCTGAGAGAAAAAAAAAAGAGGTAGAAAATTAAAATGAATACGGTTGCTTTCAGCATACTAAACCTCACAAAAATGCCCTATCCTCTTTGGTTTGTAGAGCTGCAGGGCTCAGAGTGAGATAATGAAGCTGGCAACAACTGTCTGCCAAAGCCTGAGTTCCTGTATGCCACAAATATCAAGGCAGCTATAGATACCAAAACCATTGTTTTCTTCCAAAGTATGTCTGCCATGAGCACAACATCATGAAATTAAGAAAGAGTCACATTTGCAGGTTGTTCTCTACAGATCTACTGTGTGTATTAAATAAGCATACTAGTAAGACCATGACAGAAGTAATTGATTACTCCGAAATGTATACACTCTTTACCAATATATATTAATTTTCACTTCTCCTGCTTACATTATAAGTTCAGTTTAAAAGAAATATATACAAAACCTGCTAATGAGAAGAATTTTCACTAGATCAACAAGATAGGATCTGTAGAAAAGAAAGTTTCTTACACTAAGACACTTTCTCCACCTAAATCTCAGGCTTTTATATCTGTGCACTCACTTTTGCAAGAAAAAATTCTTAGTAATTATTCTCAGAATAGAAATTAATTCTATGCAGCCAACATACAGTTACAGTTAATGTTCTATAAACAAGCAGCTTTGTTTGAATTCTAAATGTGAGAGCCCCTATGGGGCTTTGATGGAAGCTTTGCTTCCATTTCTCATGCCTAAACAGCTCATGAATGTCAATTTTGTATCACAAGACAAAACACAGTGATGAGTGATCATTCATGAATTATCTCACTGAAGCTGGACAATAGGTTTGGGTAGCTTACAGCTATGTCACAACAATATGAGATTTTAGAGCACTAGTTGACCAATTAAGAGCTAAGATGGCAGAATAGTTACTAGTCTTGTACCAGAATATATATATATATATGTATACATATATATATGTCATATGCAAGAATAAAATTTATGCTGAGTCAGCATATCAAATAACACCATGAAATCCTATTATTCTAAAGAGATTGCAAGAATACTTTATTATTTCCAGAGTCTACTATCATATTCCCATTTGGAGGCTGTAAATCTGAGCAGCTTTTGTTTCCCTAAGAATTTCTTGAGTATGAGCATGCTAGAGGGCTGTTGGAAGGTAATACTATATGCTTTGATAACAATTTTCATTTTTAACTACCAGGCTCGGATAATACTTTCAGCATCATGGATAATGAGTATGAGGAAGGAGCACTTTGATTATTGTCATCAGGCACCATCAAAATAGCCAAGACAGATGCACCTCATCTTTTTCCGTGATTCCAATTACGTAGAAATATGAAGAAAGATTAAAGGAATTATAAAAGGTTGCAGCTACAGAAAAATCAGAATTTTAGAAGTAGAAAAGGAAAGCTGAACTGAAGTAGATGTTGTCACAGTATCTCACACTTTAAATAAATACTGTAATCATTTTTTTCAGATAGATACATTTAAAAGGTGAGGAAAAAAATCAATATTTTGTTATAAACAGTGAAATGGTTTCAGAATTTATATGGAAAATAATTAAATACGTCTCCACGAACTTATTAATTCAAAATGTTGCAGTCTTGCATGAAGTGTAATGATATCATCATGGAAATATCTTTACAGATTAATAATATAACATTTTGATTGTTCATAGCAAGATAAATATTTCTCCAGCCTATATCTTAGCCTACTGGGATACAGTCTGAAGGAAAATGGATGTCTCCATCTTTCTCTAAATCAAAATCGCTGAAAAAAATGGGCATTTATGCAGATGAAGGTGGCTTCTCCTAAATAGGACATCTTTCAAAAGATCCAAGCTTTCGGGCACTAGAGGCAGGAAGACTAACTTAATGGAGGACTTGCATACTGACACAGTGACATCTCCAGCAGAGAAACCACAGTCTCTGCTTTTGGAACACCAGCAAGATCCACATGATTTTTCAAATGTCTGAAATACTCAAATTTGCAAGTCTCACACATGGAGAAACTGCCATATAAGGACAAAGATTTCCCTTTCAGAATTACAATTTGCATGTGATCATTCAGAAATTTGAGCTGAAGTCCACTTGCCTTTTATCTGTCACTTGTTAGGAGGAGTGGAAAACTAAATGCTCCACTTTAGGTCACTGAGTCACGATAAAATGGGCAACAATATTTCTCACATAAAATGCAGCAAAATAAAGGGGAAATTAAATACAAACATATTATTTAGGTATGTGCCTAAACATACACATCTAAAATGTCCCTGCCAGAACATTGAATGGTTGCTGAAAACAATAAAATCCAATAGCCATTCATGCTTGCTCAACTTGTCTATACATAAACAGTATACAGTTATTATTATACCCAACCCAAAATATGATTGGTGCTGCTGGCTCTTGATTCTTGAAAAAAAAAATCTGCATTTTATCCAAAAAAAATTATGTAGTCCCTATCCATGGAAGAGGGGTGAAACTAGATGAGCTTTAAAGTCCCTTCCAACCCAAACCATTCCATGATTTTATGATGTGATAAAAAAGCAAAATACATAGTAGTAACAGTCAGTAGTGAAGTTTACAACACATATTGATTCCATTAACATACATACATAACATATTTGGATCCTCCCCTCACAATTTCTGCCTGCTATAACACCGGCACTGTTCTGACCCAGGGGGCACAACTTCCCAAGACACAGCATCACTATTGAGCAAAGACCTCTAACGATTCATTCCCCCTTGCTAATCATAGGAGCCATCGCTATTTCCTCACCAGTCAGGCAAAATACAGAACTACACATTGATTTGATCTACCAAAATAAATAAATGAACCAATAGTCATTTCCAACAAAAGGCCTATAGCCACAGGTTATTTTCTTAATAGCAAAAGTTCTTCCAGTTATAATTTATTTTATTAGAGTTTGTGTTTTGTTCATTATCACGGGAAGTATTTACATCCTCTCGCTGAGGATACCTTTCCACTTTCTACTCCAAATGTGGTTTTTTTAAAGCTCTGTGTATTGACTGCACAGATTTTCAGTGAGAACTGGTAACTTACTGTTCTTTTTATATATGGAATTCAGTCTGCAAAAAACACTGTAATAAAGTGCAGGTTTTTAGCACATGAATGGCAGACACCATCACAATATTTTTAATTTTCTCTGTGTTGTAAAATATATACGAGACATTTGCATGCCTACGCATTTGGCAGTTAAAATATGACAGCCAAAAGCTTTTAGTTTGCTGAGTCTGCCAAGAAAAGGATTGTAGTATAGAAATACGAAATCCAAGATCATTAATGTAAAAAGCAAAAAATCTAAAACTTGTTAAAATGCTTCAATGTTTTTCTTCCTAAAGAGACTGTACTTGACACATCAAAAAGGTTGCAAACACTGATAGAGAAGAACTGATGACCTCCTGTCATTCTCCTGTTATAATGCGGGAAGGAACGTGCAAAACAGAAGCTTCTAAAACAACCACAGGCAAAGAAGCGAGTAGTCAAATATTAGTCCCTGTATCCTGAAACTTCACTGGGGATTGGAGTGATGGAAATCTCATCAGGAAATCTAATTGTATCAAATTTTCATCATGACCCATAACTGTAGACATATAAGCTGATGATTTTGGTGAAGGAAAATGTGGATGTAAATTGCTCAGAACGACAACTTGTTAAATATCAACCCTCTTCTCTCTCTCCTGAACAGGTCCTTTACCCTTTAGCCACAGTGTCCAGTACAACATAACTCAGACCTGGAAGGGCTCAGCCCCTCTCCCAGAACTTACATTAGAGCAACACAGAATCAAGTAGAAAAGAGGATTGAAATGTGAGAGCCAATAAAAACATAAATGAGAAAGTTACATGGTGAGTTTTGAAAGTAGTAACATGTATTGACATATACAGTCACTAAAAACTGCTTCATACTCTATTTGCATGCTAATGTCATGTAAACTGAAATTTATTCAATGAAATCCATTCAATTTCCAAAATTAAACTAACAGAAGATTTAAAATTTTAGACTTAAACAAATGTACAAATTTAATTTATCATATTTCCTCCATACCTTATGAAGTGCCTTTAGTACTAAGACAACATAGATATTAATCAGGATTCAACGTAGCTACAAGTCAGAAAATGAGAAAACCTTCATTCCCCATTTCAAGACTATACTATTACCAAATGGAATTGCACTGAGAACATTTTTCTGTGTTTTCCCTTAGGCATTTTGGAGGATCACATCAATAAAATACATGAATCCCTCCAAATGCAACTTAAACTCCCTTTACAATTCTCCTGAGAAATAAGTAAATAATACCATCTTATGTTAGTTTACTTTTACTTCAGGAAAGGTGACTTGCCAAAGGTCAGAGTATCTATAATAAAAGAGAGGGCAAAACACACTGCTTTGGTCTCAACTCTTTACTTGCTTCTCTAGTGGTTTACTATTAAAGCTATTGCTGAGCAACAGGAGGCACCAGAGATCTCACTTGCAGCTGAACTTGCAACTCAAGCCTCACAGGGATCAAATAGCCTTGAAAACACAGATTATGGTTAAGGACTAACCAGAATTATTCACTAACTGTCCTCTAAATTCTGCAAAAAAACAGACTGCAGCTTAAACTGTTCTTTATTCATCCCAAAGGAGCCATAGAGGACAAGGTGGTAGGTTTTGTAGCTGCTTTCACATGGCAAATATACACCTAGATAAGAAAGTCCCTATTGAAATTTCTCATCATAAGCTTGAATCTGCAGTGTACTGGAAACTTTATGATGTGCTTATCTCCTGAGTCTACTAGGATACAAAAGAGAAGAGCATTTCTCCCAAACAGAATTAGATTTTACTTATAATTCTTATATTACTTCAAAGTTTATTCTTCATTCTTATTGCCATTTTCCTTAAACATCTTTCCTTCTCTTGGCTAAAAAGGTCTATTTTTTGAAATTATCATGATTATTCTTTTTTTGCCTCTTCCAAGGATTTTCATTCCATCTTGAGAAGAGACAAAATCACTTATTTCATATTCTCTGCATCTAATGCTATTTTTACTATTTTAAGAACAAGAGGAGTTCCCGTCTCCATGAATTACATAACCTCTTCCATCTGTCTTCATACTCTGCAGATGACTAGAGTCACTTCTGTCTTAAAAAATGTGAGGGACAGAGGTAAGAGGGGATTCATATTTGATACAAGACCTACATGTAAGCAGAGGAACAGGTATCTGAAAGTGATAAAAGAGAAGTTGGAAAAGAACTGTCAGGAATGCCACTGAAACTTTAATTACAGGATATGGATCCTGTCAGGCTTGTTTATGTTGTGTTGCACTTGGCAACCACCTGTCATGCAGCCATATGTAGACATACAGGAAATTGAAGGATTCGATAGTTAAGTACTTGGCATATCATCCCAGCGCCTAACAAGCTGGTTTAAAGCCAGATATCCCTAAAGGACATACTACCAATTGTGGTGAAGAGTTTCCTGGGATAACTGTGACAGAGTTACCCACACCAGGAAAGCAGCAGTTTCCCTTGTGCTGGCCTGCCAAGAGGCAGCTGGGGCACCACTCTGCACTCCCATTTCAGTCCAGCTCTCAGACTGTTATAGGCACCTGCCAACGTCACTGCTGGCCACTCCAAAATCAACTCAGTGCTTCTGTTTTCTTAAACAGTGGAATTCAGTTAGGTCTGTGAAACATACACAGTGGCTACACAGATTGTGTTCGCCAGCTGTGAAAATCAGGCCAATCTTAGAGTAGTTCTGTAACTAACTTTAGATGTCTAACCTTGGAAGAGGAAACACAGACTAAAGATTGTATCATAATTACAAACGAATATACTGTTGTCATTATGTTAGAAAGGTCTTATTAAAATAGTGTTATTTAACCAATAACTGTATTTTCTACTGTCAAAACTATACTGAAGCCTACTACAAAGAAATGTAAAACTATACACATAAACAAATCAGATAGACTCCTTAGAGGCAGTCTGGAGAGTTAGATGCTCCTATGACAAGGGCTTGTATCCTACTGGGTTTCCTTTACACTATTCAGGGCTCTAGTCCATTACAAACAATTCCAATTCACTATGAGGAGCAGAGTCCTGCCCTAAGCTTTGATATACATTAATTTATGATAATACATGGTACTGCATGATATGAAATAGGAAGATGAAGGCTCAACAGTTCATCATATAAAGACAATTTTATGTCATTGAATCAAAGAATCAAGTCTAAATAAATAATTCAGACAGATGCAACATTAACAGAAAACATTTATGCACCCACACAGCTTTCAAAACATGCATGATTTCTTTGTTGAAGAAAATCAGATAGACGGACAAGGTTTTGTTTCATCCTAATCATCATCATCATCCTAATTTATAATACACATTCTTCACACAGGATGTTGAAGAACCACTTTGAGGACAGTACAGCTGACTACTACTACTCTCCTCTCTTCTTGCTAGTGTAATTTATTTTAATGAATGTGCCATACAAAAAAAAATATCAAATTATGAAAAAAAAAAAAAATCCTTCCCTGGAAAATGCAGCACAAGTGGTAACAGTTTTCACTTCAGATATTGCTACAATATCTGAAGTATGTCATCCTTACCAATAAATAATACATAAGCTCTCAAGTATTAACTGCTTCAAACAGATGAAAATTTGTTTATATTTCTCAATTTCTAGCAATTAGTTTAACTGAAAATAACTGATTCTATCATGAAAATTTCCAAAAACATCTACAAAAGGCAGCCTTTAGGAAAGTCTCCGTTTTGAGACAAATTTAAGAGAGGACTCTCTGGACTGAGTCCTTCTCTTCAAAAGGGTTCCAAAAATTCCTTTTCACCAATAGGGAATGAATACTAATAGATTAAAGTGAAAAAAAAAGTTTTATTAACAAACAGAATGCCCACCCACAAGACAAGGGAAAAAAAGTAAATAACTCTTAAGCACTAAACTGTCAGAACCCATCTCCCCACACACACGCAGAGGAACAAAACTCCCAAAAAAATGTCCAGAGGGTGGGGGCAGTGCTGGGGGAATACCCCTTTCCCAACACGTGGTCCAAGATAGCGCCGGCTCTCCCACTGAGGGGAGTAGAACTTCAACAGGGCAGCTCCAACAGCGAGGGGGAAAACCCAGCAGCTACCTGGCGTCGACNGGCCCCAGTCTCGGCTCTCAGCACAGGAGCAGCCGCGGCAGCAGAAGGAAAAATGGAGCAAGTGGACTGAGCCGGGGAGCCGGGTGGGCTACAGAGTAGCCAAGCAGCCGACTGCTCCCGGCAGAAACGCCGACTGTTCTCTGTTCCAAACCAAGCACAGACCAACCCATGCCGAGCTAAGAGACTGCTGAGGCACAGTGTAGCAGTGCCTGGCTCGATACACACACACCTGGGCACATGCAGCTGCTGCGCTGTGATCCGGAACCGGAAGAGAGAGAGAGCAAATCCCGGTCCCGCCGCCTGCCAGGATCTCGGCTGGGCTCCCAAACATCGCGGTGCCTCTGAGCTGGGAAGGGGGGAGGGGGAAGAAAGAAAAGCATTAATTTTGAGCACATCCTGGATATGGGGTACTGATCCCCAAGACAAGTAACTATGAATTACCTATCCCTAAGAAAGATCAGATATTTCCCCCTGTTTACACAGAAAACTGCTTTTCAAATTCATAAGATATACTAGACACCACCCACCTGTGTGCTTCAAAGCATCAGGTCTTAAAAAGAAGATGATGCTTACCAGGGGACTACCACATGGTAGTCCAGGGTAATCTACGTGGATTGTCTTCCCATAACAGATCCTTTCTTCCCAGAAACTTTGTACAAATTGAAAAAATAATTTTGCCATTTGTACAGGATTTTGCACATTCCTGGCAGCCTGATCTGAGCTACTGCTTTGTAGCTTCCAGACATTGGGACATCCCAGGCTCTGCAAATACAGAGGTGACACATGCACTGAACCTACACATCTTCTGTGCACTGTACCCTTTGCATATGTTGTCAGTACAGCTAACACAGTAGGTTCAAATCTCTTTTCACTTACTACCTGTGTGATGACCACTATGGAGTGTCTATGCACACATTCCCATATTTCTCAAGTGAAATACAGGTAGGTTGCAGCCTCACTCTATCAATTAACATACTCGAGTGAGTAAAATGTACTAGTTATTAGCATTAGTTAAAAATAATGATTTTATGATGTGCTACCTTTTGGACTTAAGATAATGCAGGTCTTTTAGTGTGTATGCACTTATATGTATTTATAGAAACATATATTTTTGTATATATTGCTGTAAAGATTGTAATTTTACACTAAGATTGAAAAGTGGAACCATTCACATGCTTATGAGAGTAAGAAAGAAGTTTTCTTACACCACTTCACTTTAAAATATGTATATTAATAGGATCATTTGAGTACTACTCATCTTTTAAGTAGTTAATAAGCATGGAATCACTCTGTACTTGCTGTATCCACAAAAACACACCAAAAAAAGCCAACAACAACAAAAAAGCAGTTCCCACAATCCCGGAAAGCAAACAGGACTTTAAAAATTCTGCCAAGAAGATGTGAACAAAAAAGACTTACACGACTAAGTTATATGGGGCAGTATGCCCAGGGAGGTAGTGGATTCACCGTCCCTGGAGGTGTTTAAGACAAGGCTGGATGTGGCACTTAGTCCACGGTCTGGTTGACAAGGTGGTGTCTGATTAAAGGTTGGATTCGATGACCTCAGAGATCTTTTCCAACCTAACTTGTTCTGTGATTCTGTGATATATAACAGCTAGCTGGCTGATGTGTGAGCTTAAAAATGTGTAGCTATCATCAGTTTTCACAGAATTAGACTGACTTGCCCCTTCAGCTGCAGGAGTTAGTCCAGAGAAGGAGGACTGATATGCCCCATGCTCCTGTACAGACTGTAAGTGTGCAAAATAAGAAGAAAGAACAGCTGCATTCGGGTGACTCACAAGACTGACCTTCGCTAGTTTTTTCCCCCACTGCCCAAACACCATCAG
Organism: Ptilonorhynchus violaceus; assembly: GCA_013397565.1. NCBI lineage: Eukaryota > Metazoa > Chordata > Aves > Passeriformes > Ptilonorhynchidae > Ptilonorhynchus > Ptilonorhynchus violaceus. Next base: position 135,999 of record VZRJ01005134.1, on the reverse strand, counting down.
AGAACTTTTCTGTCCCCTGAATTCAGACAGGTTCTGGAGTCAAGACTGGATTTCATGACTGAATTTTAGTTCATTTATCCTTGTTGTGCACTGAGGATGTTCTGAAGCAGTTGAATGAACTCCTTATTAGAATAAAGTCGGAGAGTAACATTTCCTCCCAACATTCCTCCCAACAAATCACAGTGAGAAATTTGCTGCTGAATAAAATTTATTGACTGTTTGAGCTATTAAACCATCTGCCTCCTCTCTAGACAAACAAGGTTTTTACCTAAAACTCAATTCCATTACATTTCAAAAGAAACCTATATTAACATCTACATAACCCTGAACTTCATTCACAGTTGGTTTTTTATTTGCCACTCTCCACCCTAAGCAAACATCTGCGGAAAAGGACTGGCCACTGGCTATAAACAAAAGACAAATAAGTCTCATCTGGCTGAGCTCCTCCATCCTCTGCGTCACACTTATTTGCAATAATGAATGGAATGTCAGAAACAGACACACACAAACCACAACAGATTTAGATGTTTTCTGATTTCCATGTATTAGAAGGAAGTTCAATGACAAGCTAGCAAGGCTGCTCCAGAGGTACTCCCTTATCTGGGCAGTTAAAAAATGTCACAATTCATGTTCTTAATTTTTTTGTTTGTTGTTTTGCTACCACAGAGCCAAGATTTCCCTTTACCACAGGGGGACACATGCATTCTTATACCTTACTGCCAAAATATTTTAAATAAAAAATTATATTGTTTTTTAACCAGCAAAATATGTGTAACACATGCATGCATGGTGTACTCCTTCTGCTTCTTAGATTTGTATATTATTAAAAATATAAAAACATTAACCAATTGCAAAAATTAGGTTGTTTTCTCTCATTCTCCCACATCTTGTTTTATTTCCGCAAATATCACGTTAACATAGCATTTACTGTTAAAAAACTCTTTATGTTTCACAGGGTTTGATTTTTTTTCCTAGCAAATAATTCAAATCTAATGCCTGCTATACACTTCGGAACATAAAATTCACACAGGTTAATACTGAGGTTCTTACACGGCATACCAACCAAATGAAATTGCATAAAGCCAGGAAATAAGCTGTTCATACATTCAGTCCTTCTCTTCCATGTTTGATTAGCTCTGTTACAGCACAGAATCCTCTTACAGAAAAATGTGTGCAGTCTTAAATCCAAACAGTCAGATGGTGACATACTCAAGCAGAACTAATTCATGTTATGACTCTTTTTGTTTAATTTCAATGGATAACTCATAAACATGTCTGGAATGAAAGCTGGTCTCTCACAAGTGGATGTAAATACATGTAAGGGCAAGGGATGCTAAGGGACTACCAGAGAGTAGGGAAATTTATGGGGTTTTGCCTTATCTCTTCACTTGTCTCTAACCTGTAGTCAGTTCACTTACTCAAAGCTCAATCTACATTAAAAGTTCTGGCACAGGTGTGTTTCTGGAGTGTGAAAAACACACCTCCAACCAGCTGCACTGATTAATGCCCTCAGGTAATCACAACCCTGTTGTCAAAACCACTAGGGTATCACCAGAAGTTATTCTGCATAAAATACAGCTTTAAAATTCTGGAAAACAAGGACAGTTTTGCAGCAGCTACATCCCCGTTTCAGGAGTAATTAAGAAAACTTTTACTTGGAAATTATATTAGTATCCACCTTCCAATATAAACACAGTTGTGCATCCCTTTATTGAGATAGCTCAACAGAGATGATGAAACTTACAAGCCAAAAACTTTTAAACTTTTAAGATGAAACTTTTAAGCAAAAAATCTGCGTTGATGAAATAAACTGATAATATTACTGCACATGGTCATTTGAATGGCAGTTATCTTTTACCATGTTTTTCAACCAGGATATTTAAAGTATCATCAGTAATCTGGCATTCATGAGCAGAAGTGCCTTGAAAACTGAAAAATTAATGTCTATTTTTCCAGTCTTGGAAGGAAAAAAGAAAACAACAACAACAACAAACAAAAAAAACCCAACAACAAAAAACGAAAACAAAACAAAACCAATAACAACAAAAAAACCCACAGAAAAAAACAAAGCAAACAAAGAAACAACACCCCAAAAACCAAAAACCCCCCAAAGCCGACAATTTCACTGGCTTCAGATTTTTCTTTTTAGTAGAATTCTATCAGCACATTTAAAAATACATAGGTGTGTGTGTATATATATATATATAAACCTACAGACTTCGTGTACTACATATTTTCCATATACAAAGTGTAGACTTAAATGTGAAAAAATATCTGTTTGCATTACCTTTTGTGTGTTAAGTTATACGTTTTTATATGTTGCAAAACTAAATAAGCATTTCTGTAGGTGTGAATAGGGTGCACCTTTGCAAAACTCTAGCTATTTATTGATGTAGCTGAGTGCTGCTGAGTTTCACTTAGTATGAGTTGAAGTTGTTATACCTCAGTGTAATATTATAGCAGTGTCCTTGTTCACTATATTCTAGGCCAGAATAACTTGTTCATTAACTAAAGTCACAGATGTTGACAGGAAAATAATGAACAGTAAAAATAATTTTCGTTTCCTTGGTCTGCTTGTACAAATAAAATTATAAAGTGGAAGAAGCTGAGGCATTCAGATTTTGTTCATATTTTAAAAGTGCAAAACCTCAGATATCAGTTTAAAGCAGTTTTAATTCAATGCAAAATAAATTAATTGTAGTTAATTCTATATTCCTTTTATTTGTTTATTGTTCACCTGCAGAAATGCTCTACTCAGGGGTGAGGGGTAGGTAGCTACATACACCAGTTTACAGAGTGTAAATTGTAATGTGTATCTCCTCCACTGCTCTCTGCTGATCCTCAGGAGTTATGAAGCATGAGCTGTGGGCTGCTACAATGAGCAATTACTCTCCCAGCCCACTGGCAGTTCATCTTTAGTTAGTTCTCACTGTGACAGCACTCACCACACTCATGTCTATGGGCAGCCAGTGTGTATTTGCAGTGTGTGTGAAGATAGCCAGTGCCTGGGTTTGTGTCCTCCCTTGCCTCCTGTTCAGCCAGTTAAATCTCCTATCCCAACCAACCACCCTTGGTACAGTGGAGCCTTTGGGACCTGAGCTCTGCTGTGTCCTCTGAAGAGGAGGCAGGTTCACAGCTGACAATCACATTACAAGGCTGCCCTTAGTCACTCTGCACAAAGCAATCTGAAGCCCTTTGTATGTTCTTTGTGTTTTCACTTGGTTACTGTCCACTGAACGCCAGCATCTGTGAACTGAAGCCAGGTATTATGGGCTGCCCCACTCAGACTCCCCCTGTGGTTTTCCTCTGCTTGACATTCTGTCCCCTTGGCAACTGAATTCTCTCGACCCCCACTCTGAAACCTATTCACTCCAGTAGAATGAAACCAATTGTAAATGCCAAGAACTTTACTGTGGTACCACAAATCATTTCTCTGTAAGACAGCATACAAATATGAATTTCCAATGAGAACAAGAAAACCTGTGCTAATCAATAAAAGATTAATTGTAATTTGCCTATAGAATGAAGTACTGAAACTGGTTTCTGTTGGATTTTATATAATTTTAAAATAAATTACCAAATAATGGTTCACCTATGCAGTCTTCAAATCACTACATAGTACAAATAAAATATTTCTATTGAATTGGCTCATTGGACTCCAGTTAAATATTGTAGCATCTTTCCTCCCCTTGCTTTCACATTTGACACGATAGATATATTAACAAGATCTAAAATGATATATAATTTTTATCCAATATTCTTCCCCTGCTCATCTATCAAGATAATTTTTTATTTTCTAGGTTTGTCTTATCAGCACACTTGACAGGTAAAGAACATATCTTTTCAGTGACCTCTGAGAACAAAAGTGTCATGATTAGTCTCATTAGCAGCTAATAAAAATATGAGCCAATGAAAAGGATACAGGAATTCTTGAGTCACTACAGAGTTGTGCAACCAGTCAGATTTTTTCAGGTTTGCTATAAAACACTGGGAAGAAGACCACATATAAACTTAAGATGAACCTCAAAATCTGTAAATGAAGAGGAAAGGAAGAACCTGTCTCCCACAGAAATCGCTAGGATCCTTTCTACTTCTGGTAATGGAAGTTGTATTTGGTCTGAAATGTAGTTATTTTAAATGGGCAATGAGTAGAAAAACCTGAGAGATTGTGTAGTCCAAATTTCATAAAACATCAATTTCCCAGCACCACAGTTAAGAATTAAATATTGCTGTCAAATAAAAGCCCACTAAATACTGGTAAATATATCCCATAACTGCTCTATCAGAACAGATTTTTTTTCAATTCGTTGATCTGAAACTTACAGAAAAGGACATACAATGAAAGGGTTATTGCACAAAGGATGAACTGCTGCAGAAAACAATTGAATTATTCCTAGTAATCCTCTATGTCTTAATATAATTTTACTATGCATTCCAAGACTCTAATTAGGGAGCATGCAGCCACAGCTAATGTTCGGAAGAAATCTAGTAAATTTATTGTCCTTGTTTGAAGGACAGGTGTCTGTCAAGGAATGTGGAAAATGTTCCTTAAATAGAGGATGACCCCCCTCCCTCCTCTGAATTACTACACCTTTGAAATTAAGGGGCTCTCAGGCAAAGAGGTGGTAAAAAGAATAACAGTTCTTTACTAGGGATATATATCTACATATATATAACAAGGCAGTTAAACGGCAACAATGAGAGAACAGCCAAACCCGGTCACAGTCCCTTGTCTGTCGTTGGGCGATTCTCCGTTGGGGCAGAGAGGCTGCGGTGACTCCCCCGTGGCTGCAGGGGGCACTGTGGTGCGAGTGCAGCGACCTCTCCACGTGTCAATGGTGGCTCCAGCGCACGGGAAAGGGGGGGCCGCTCCCGGTGTGAACCCACGGGGCAGCAGCCCGGCTCTGCCAACCTCGGCAGTGGGCAGCGAGCAGCGCAGGCAGACAGGGGTGACTGGGGAGCAATGGACCTCGGTATCACCCACCAAGGGGCTAGCAGAAGGCAGGAACAGCAGAGAGGAGCACCTCCAGGCGGGGATTGGTTACAGCGTAACTCTGTACCCTGTGCCGCTGCTGGACCCCAGTGGAGATGTCACAGTGTATCCGTGCTCTGGAGTGAGCAGGCGGAGACGTGGCAGTGTAGCAGTGTTCCCTGAGCGAAACCCACAGCAGTGTTCCCACTCGCTGCAGACACAACGGTCCTTCCCGAACACAGAGCGGAGAAGCAAAGCGAGTCTGGTCTCCACCCACCTCTCGCCCAAGTCTCGGGCAGTTCTCTCTCGCTCCAGCTTCTGGGGAAACAACCCCCTTGCCAGTATTTGCAGGTCTTTGTTTTCTTTATTCGGGGGAATTGTCCTGGTCTCTGAGCTGGGCAGGTGATCACTTTGGTCCTTAAGTATCATCCATTCTGTGTCGTTAGCATGGAATGTGCCTGGATAGATAACTCCCTTTTGTTCTTGAGTATCACCCATCAATTCCCGGCCAGCCCCTCCCCACCTACACAGCCTCCCTGCTACATGAGGGAAAGGAAACAAATTTTCTTTTTTTTTCGAACCCATAACATTTATGTAAGTGGCAATCTATTTACAAGAAAATTGCTTTTCCCAGAAACTTTGGGTTTGCTGCTAAAGAATTCGTTCACCTTACTTGGCTGGTACTCAGGACAAACTACTGATTTGGGGTATAATACATTTATGAAACATGTTAAATTGTCTGTCTATACCTGTGTACTTGCAACTGCACACTTACTCAGTTGCATATGAGGTATCAGTCTCTAACACTACTACGTGAGTCCTGTTCTTGAGATATTTTCCCCTACAATGATAAGCAGTAGCAACTCTGAGATCTCAACAGTCAAGACATCAAAAGCTGTCTTGTTTCTTCACTTCTTGCCTTTTGTGAAGCAACATGACATTGCTGATACATACTCAGATTTGTTACCTAATCCTGACTGGCAAAGCTCTGCCACACCCCCTCACTTTGGTTTCAATTACAAATTTCGGAAGACAAACAGCCAGAAATGTCATCAAGGCCACTGCTGAAAACTCTGAACTGTAGAGGGCCAAGAACAAAGACTGTAAAGAGCTCAAAATTTTCTTTCTATACTGAAAATAAATCACTGCCATCTACTCTTGAAACAGAATCCAAACAGTTTTTTCATTTATTTGTAAATATTTGCATGTAGCATGTTTCCCTTGATTGCTTGTTGATCTCACGAACAACACAGAGAATAGTGCCAACAACTTATTTGGTGTCTACTCTTACTCTCTCTTCAAGGTCTGTTAGTACATTGGAGAACAGAGTAAGATTGATTGGAAGAGAGTAGCTATCACCTTTTGCTATTTTTCTTTTCCTTCACCATTAATAGTGAAATTTGATTATTTCTCTGGAAATTTCTCAAGGAATGGAAGTTATATTTAGCACACTGAAGTTCCCAGCTTGTTTCTTCTCCTCCTTTCAAATAAAAGCTTGGTTAAGGGCTTTTGATCTTCCAGGACCTTTTTTGCCACAATTATAACCATTTATACCTATAGCTGAGGTTTGATCTGCCTGCGCTTTAGGAGGAGTAGCCCATGAGGAAGTACAGAAGGCCCAACCAATTGCAAAACTTCTAAGTTATCTAGGTGTTATCTAACCTCTATCTTCCCTACAAAATGTTGAGCACTTCTTCATTTATCTCTGTTATCAATTATTTTATCCAAATGACTGTAGTTACCTTATGCAAAATTTGATGTAAATATTTGTCCCACATTGCCTGTCAATCACCTTCGTCGTCCACATAATATAACATAATTTTTTTATCTTCCTCTTATTACCACTTTTGTAGAATGACTTCCTGTAGCTAGGGACACAATTCTCTAGCTACACTACATCTCCTCCGGAAATATGTGGCTATCTTGTCAATAAATACACTCAAATTGCATAAACCAGCTCCTAATTATACACGTTTCAAAAACTAAATTCTCTATGTCATCTTATAGTTCTGAGAGTTCTGTGGGAAGTTATCATAGATCTAAGCCCTCAGTTTTACATTATGCTCACATTTAATTAACAGATTTCAATAAAGCTGTCAATAAAATATATTTTCTTTGCAGCATGAGGCCTTGACAATGGATTTCTTCTGCTTTTCTGTATTTTTCTGTTGACCAAATAAGTTGTGGATGTCCCACATCTCTGTAATTGTTCAAGGCCAGGTTGTATGGGGCTCTTAGCAACCTGATCTAGTGAGTGGCATTCATGACCATGGCAGGTGGTTTGTAACAAGATGATCTTTAAGGTCCCTTCCAACTTAAGCCATTCTATGATAATGCAAAAGTACATCTATGACATTTGTTACATATGATTATTTTCCTCTTCACTGTGGCAACACAGAAAGCAAACTCAACCTAAATGAAATTTGATAGGAAAATTTCTGAAGTCAGTAGAGACCTGCTGACTCAAATGAGTTTCAGTACCTTCTTTTTTCTCTAGTTTTATACAAATAAGAATCTTACCTGTTTAATCCTTCCCTGATATAAAGGTAACATTCAGAAATATACTCCATCAGATAACTTTTCACTGGGTCTTGTTGAACAGAAGGCTGAAGAGCTCTGACTACTAAAGAAAAAAACTTCGAGTTTAACTCTTTAAAGCACGTAGGATCACCTGCTGAGTACACCGAATAGGAAAAAAAAAACCAAACCATGGTGACATGGGCTCCCCCTCGTGGTTTTTGTTGTGAAAGATTTTAATTTTCCACACAAACCCCTTAAATCTGCTAGGACTAGTAACAGATAGGCAAGGGAATGATTTGAAATGAAATGTGTTCTGTGTAAAATATTTCTAAGTCATCTGTAAAAGATCAAAATCAAAGAGTTCTTGATTCATCATTTTTAGGATGGATAGTTAATTAAGCATACTGGCAGATCATGCTGCTGGACATCCGCATTCCATTAAAGGCAACCAAAGTTAATGGTGCTTATGGCTGCATTTGCTGGAGTGATAGTGGATTTTTGAAACCACACATCCAAGATTTATTACAGGTTCTTCATTGCACTTTACCTTGCATTAATGAGAAGGTTTGTCAATCCCCCTTCCTAACTCTGAGCTTTATAAATGTTCTTCAAATGAGGACAGATGTTTTATTAACATTAAAACTGATGTGTTATCATCAATTTTTTTAACTGAACCTCCTCACATTTATAATATTATGAATCAGGAACACTCGCAGTTACTTTGCTATAAAAAAGGTGCAAGTAAGAGAAAACTTTGGCCAGTGGTTAGCCTCATGCATCCAAGTTAATTGTTCTCTTCCTCAGCTGTAAAACCAAGACAAGAATTATGCTTCATAATAGAAGTGCTGCAAATTTAGTCTGCATTTTAGCCTAAAAACCCAATTTATGATACAAATACAGGGAAATGTTACTATTTCAGTTCAGTAAAACAGAACTTTAATAAACCAACAAGTCCTTTCTGACACCTTTTTATTGCTAAGAAAGGCTGATCAGAGTTACTTGTCTAAGCAAAATCTCTTCTTGATATAAATATTTAGTGTTTTAAATACATTATTTCTTTTAAAACATATATGAATCTTCATATGTTTATATGAAGGACTAAATTTGCTCCTTAGGCCTACATAAATCAGGAAGTGTTATTACTAAAAAATCAAAATGCAACTAGAAAATTTATATATATTAATATGTAATATTTGTCCATGTAAGTTAAAATGTACCATATGTTAGCGAAATATTTAGATGCGAAATATGAGAAACTAATAGAATAAATGTTTAATATAAGTCCTTATATTTACTCGCATGTATCTGACAAAGCTAGAGCTTCTTTAGCTTTATCATAGGTGTAGCACTAACTGACATTAGGATGCTACTTTGCAAGGGTAAACCTCTATACCGTTGTTCCTTATCACTCAATAACATACTTGAAATAAAATACGTCTTTTTTTGTATCTGAGTAGTGTTTATAACTGTCATCAAGCATTTTACTGCACTTCAATGTCATCACTAAGTCCTAGAGTTAGCCATCACTTTTTCAGATAATGTACAAAATATGAAGGAACAGTAACAGCATAAATTTAAGTACTGAGATGTGAGGCAATAAAGAAATATAACAAATAAAGAAGCACAAGGAGACAAAAAGACAAATCTCATCACATACTATACATGTATTTTTGAAATATATTTAAAATTTGGGTTAAAAGAAAAAGAAGCTGGAGTTCATGTGGAATAAATCTGTGATGGAAGGTACTTGTAGTAGAAAAGTGGCACATTTTTAAATATCAAAAATACATTGGCACATAAGCCGTGCTACACTTTTGAAAAAAATAAGACTTTTGCCTCACAAAATCTTGCATTACCTTAAGAAACTGCAGTGATGAAAGAACAGCAGTGTGCTACTGTTTTTCATCATGGCAAAGTTAGAGAGCAAGACACTGAGGATGACGGAGCCCTACTCCCATGGGTCACCCACAGAAATAGTGGGAATCTGCAATTTGAATCTGCCTTCCTGCAAAACCTCATGTTACCATGCTACACAAAGCAGTACAAACACAATTTCTATTCCACTTTTTAGTGGCATAATAGGTTGAAATTAATTTATTTGAAGATTTAATTTAAATAATTAGATCTGGAATATAAGTGCACAGTGTATTTTTCTACTAATAAATCGATCATTATGCTGGTTCACCAGTGTGAACTAAAGATGGATTTTGTTTACTTCACAAGTAAATGCCAGTGTTCCCCAAACAGACAAGAAAATCCAATCACATACATTTCCTGTGTGTGTTCTACTAGAAAAAATTCCTTTAAGAGTTTCATTGCTGTTTGGTATGATATTACCACAAAGAGCAGTACTCCATAGTTAACACACTGCCATTTGGAAATAACCATTATAAAATATTATTGATCAAAGAACAGTTTTCCCTCTAATTATTTATTCCATTCTCATATTCACTTTCCTTATGGAAACTCAAACAATTTATTTGGACCAGACATAACACTGATTTTGACTTCCCCAAAAGTTTCATACATTCAAGACAAAGTGTAAAAACCGCGTTACTTAAAAGTGTCATAACTTGTTTACCATGAATAGAAAAAGAAGATGAGGACATGAGTAAGTCTTACTTGCTATTGAAAATGAAAATCACGACATGTTGAGTTGAAACAGAAACCCCGCCTCAGGTCAGCTGGTTTTGGTGTTCAATGGTTTATCTCACAAGGTATAGGAACTGCTGTGACTTAGGTTAAGAAACACCAAGTAATTCATGAAGATCAGTAGTTCTGATCTAACTCTTGCCTACAATTGCAAGTCCTATGCCACTGATTTCTCTAGTATGACAGTCTGGATTTTTGTATGACTGCATATGATAATTGCTTAAATTTCCCAAATTTTATTTCACTCCAGTTAAAAGGGAAGAATTTCTGATGTGTCAAAACTAGCAAGACAGGATACTAATATTAGCAAGCAATGCAACTCCTATTCAAATTCAGTATTAAATGGGCAGATTTCCCCATATTCTCCTTTACAGAAAGCAACAGTATACATTACATGAGGAAAAAATAAAACAAGCAAGCTTGGCATCTCCAGATAAGATCAGACAAAAAATTAATCCATTCTTTAAAAATTTTGTCTGTAATGGATAAAAATGAAACCTGAGGACTTTGAGTACACTTCAAATTATTTGCTATACTTTTCATGCAGGGAGCACTAAATCATAATATTTGTTTATATTATAGAAATTTTTGTGCAAAACAGTAAATACCTCTACTTTTTATCTCAGTAGAAAAAAAATTAATGAATTACTAGGTTGCAAACTAGTGGTTGCTTAAATATCAGTTATCGTAACACACCTGTATTCATTATGGGAATATAGAACACAGTTCCCACAATAAATTTTCTGTTCAACAGGGCTAAATTTCCACTCCAAAAAATTACTGGCAAGTAAAATGTTCAGAGAAAACTGAACTGCGAGCTCTGTAATTAAAATTTGAAGTTATGACAGATGCTCTGTTTGGCAGAACTCCTTAATTCTGGTAGTCTTGGTCTAAACAACAGAGAACTGCATTTAGAAACAACAAATGGGAAAAAAAAAATAATTAGTGTTTAAAAGAAGAATATAGATGGTAATACAAATGAAATTATGAAGTGTAGGAAAAGGATAAGAGAACCCAAAGACTTCTGAAATAAATATATATTGTCAGATGTAAGGCCAGTAAGATAAACATGTTTCATGTAAATTAGCAACAAAGGAAATAATGCCAATGATATAATCCCACTTCCAGACAGTGATGGAAAACTATTAATATTGCATGAAAGTAAAAATTGTTTAACACATCTTTCTGTTCTACATTTGAAAATAATCCAGAGGGTTTACTTGTACAACAAAAGATTTTCAGGTCATTAAGAACTGAGGATTATATTTGAAAACATTCACTAAAAATAACACTTAACATTATCAAACTGGATATTTCCATCCTAAAATAGTTGGCTACATGGGTCATATGGCAGAAAAACAACCAATTTTTAAAAACATTGAATTGTTGAGGAAATGTTGCAAGAAAGGGCGTAAAGGCAGACTAGGTACAACAGGGAGCCGTGTACCAGTCCTAGTCAAAATAAAGGTAAATGTTACATTATTAAGTTAATTAAAGCTATACAACTTCAAATCAAATCAATATGGTTTTGTAGGAAGTACTCTGGATCATCCTGTGTTTTGCCTCATCCTTCCTGATTTAAAAACACAAAGCTGGAAAACATCATACTCTGAAGAATCTGCATAGGAGAGGCAGCAAGGGAAGGTGAGGCTAAGGTGCACATAGGAACCAGGCATGCTGCTTCCACCTGAGAGGGAATGGCCAAAAACAAGGGCAGTTCTCGCTGTCCTGCATCTGCAGCAAACAAGTGAGAGGAAATGATGACGTATGCTACAATTATCAAGGGAAAACAAGCAAACTACTGTGCTTTGATTCATCTTTTAATGGTCTGTACCAAGACAAAACTCGTATTCTCATTTACATTTACTCCATTCTCTTTGTTTTAATTTGATATGATCTCTCTGTCAGAAAGGAGAAGTTGCGAGGAAAATCCCTATTTGTCCCTATTGAACACATGTTGCCCACGTAGGCTGTGGAGTCTCCATCCTTGAGGACATTCAACACCCAACTGGAGACAGCGCTAAGCAACCTGCTCTAGCTGGCCCACTTTGAACTGCAGTATTGGACTAGCCAGCTTTTAGAGGTCCCTCCTACTTCAGTCATTCTGTGATTCTGTGAAACAAAGAAATCCAAAGCTATTGATAGGTTATGTCAATTATTGAATCACTTCCTAAAAATTCTCTCTTCTCTTCTTTTACAGTCTAATCTCAATGAATATAACTCAAAATCTTTTACACATCCACCCATTTAGTGGGAGCCTTGATCATGCAGGATTGAAGATCAGCTGCAGCAAAAGCAACACGGCTTACCTTAAATGTCCAAGTGTTTCTAGCAGGATGTTAATGCTTATGGTAAGTTTTCAGAAACTGTCCCTTGTGCAAAGTCCTTGTGAGCACATATACAGCAGGGAATGCAATGCCATACTAGGGAAAGAGCTGATCTAGTTATTAATGAACTGGAACACCACATTGCCATGCAACAACATTAGATTATGTATCAAAAAGGTATATAATTGCAACAGCACAATGCTGCATTTTGGCTAATTAGCTCTGCCAGTCAACCTGATTTGCACAGGGCAGAGCCATGCTGAAGTGGCTATACCAATTCCAGCTCCTGAACTACTAATCACAGCACTACTACACAGTGTACACTAAACAAAAGGTATCATTTGAGTATATGCAGCAATGAAACATTCTGTAATTCTGTCCATTCTGTAAGTATATGTAAAACTTTTACAAAAACCTTTTTCTTGCTTTTTAAAACAAATCTTTTTAGCACATTTGAAGTTATTACAAAATATAGTGCAAGGATTTTAAAAATACGCTTTGCTGAATAGTGGTTACTCTGCAAGATGATTAGGTGATATAGCAGATTTTAACGTTGCTTGAATTCATGTAAGTTTATTTCTCTTAGAAGGCGAATGTACAGGAAAACATAGAATTCATAGATGAGATTTTGTTTTTTTCACATGGGGTGTTCAGAAAGCTCTGTTTCCTTTTACACAAGTGGCATAAAAGAACCAGTCAGTGATAATACATAACCAGAAAAGTTTCTTTAAACTGCTACTCCTAATTTTTATCTGCATTTAAAAGGAAAAAAAAAAAAAAGTAGTTTCTGGTGTTTGGTACATTTTTGTATTTGTTTCAAAATGTTCTGATAAAGTTTAGGCTACCTTGTGCCTGCTCAAAATTGAAGGTGCATTAGCAATTTCCTGTAGGATGCCAGGCTTGCATAAAGAACAGCTCAGCCTTGGTCATGCTCTGCTTATTTCACAGAAAATGATCATGTTGCTCAGATGGCTCATGTTTACTTCATCTGCTTCCAAAAAGTAATGTCTTTGATGTCAGCTAATTAGTTCTGCACTGTTTGAGCCTCTTTAACAGAGGTCTGTGTATCTGGGCGAACACAGGAAACATAATAAAACCTTTCAAGAAAACTCATGATCTACAGTACACTTCTCAGGTCATACTTGAGAATGAATTTCACATTCCAAATTTATATTTTGAATTACCTCCTCAACATGGTCTTGATTTGTCAGAGGTTTCCATCTAGGCGGAGCCTTTCTTGACTTGATAAAACTTTTCTTAATCTTGGTCTTGAAAGGATCTTAACTCCCAAGATTTTGCTTTATTTCTCTCCAGCTGTGACTTTTTACTTTGAGCTCCTTATTTGTGAAAGTGCTGTACCCTTGATTCCGAGCTAACTGACTTAGAACAAAATCACCAAGGCAAAATCTGAGCAAAAACTTGAGTTACTTCTGGCATGTATCTCAATAAAGTAACCAGAAGACTTGTAATACAACCTCAAATGCTAATGATTTGTTATAGCAAACTGTAGTTTGCTGAAAAAATTAAACTTAAAGGTTCAATATTTTCTAAGTAACTGAAATTTACTCTACAAAAGGGCCCCCTGGAAAGTTCAGTCCTTGTCTGCTTGCAGCAGATTGTATTCTAGTGCCCTTAGCAACCTCATGAGGAACCACTGCTCCAAAGCAAACTTCCTGCTCCAAGCAGTGGGCGAGGCGATAATAAATGCCCTTTCTCTGTTTTAAATCTTGTCACTTGGCTGATGATCCCAAATCAGGAAGTACTCTGTATAAATACCTGAAATACACTTTGAATTACCTGCTTAATATCAAGAGCGCTATACAATGCACAGCAAGAAAAGAAGAAAAGCAAATCTCCTAGACCAATAAATGATTACATGACTGCACTTTGCTAAGCTCAGTGCACAAGAAGATACAAAAGAAACCAAATCTAGGATGCAGAAAATAAGTCATATTTTAGTTGTGAAAGAGAAATTCTAACTGAGAATGCTCAGCAGTGGTAATTTGTGACAGAGTGATCTATCAGGGAGGGCAAGGAGGCTTTGCTGGAAAAAGAGATTAAAGTGGCTAGGAGTCGGAATGCCAAGGGCAAAAGGACTCCTTACAAAGGAATAGTTTCCCTTGGTGATGGGATAAGAAACAAGCCTCAGTATTGTCTTGTAGACTTTCATGGAATTGAAGAATGCACGGTTCACCTTGGGGCAGCAGAGCTGGGCTGGGGAATGGACCCACGACCAGGCTGAGGTGTCCCATGCAAATGCTCAAGGCGTTGGTGCTGGTGCAAGTGCCTATGAGGGATCTGCTTGTGAAGCATCTTTGCAGACTCCATGTAGAACCATGTATTGCAGTGGAACTTTGCCCATTGCATGGTTCATTGAATTTTTCTATTTTCAGCACAAATATGTGTTTAATTCTCCTCGAAGGGTACGATAAAGTTCCTTTAAAGTTGTCAAAACTGTCTTAAAGAATATGCAAAGAGTCCAGGTGGTAGAACTGCTCTGCTAATGTACACCAATCTATATGCTGCATCCCAACTAAAGCAATACACAATAATACCTGTTACAGTATTTCATATGGCTTTTCACATTGTAATTATTGCACGGATCTTCAACGTAGAGCAGCCTGAGTTTTCATTTTCATTTGAAAGTGTTCTACAGTCCGTTCTACTAATGGGAAATATTTGAGGACACTGTTTAAACAGCTGGTTGCAGGCATTTATGAGTTGCCCATTTTACCTCCTTTAAGCACCTACAGCTCAGGATTTCATACTGTCACAAAACTATATTAAAATCCTGTTATCATTTATTCCCATTTATTCACTGTCCTTTGCTTCAAGTATCAAATTAATCTAGAACAAAGCTAAAATACTTTTCTTACTTGTCAAAAGCGTACCACATGCATGTCAGGTGGGGTAAAAATAGCACAAAGGCAATAAAAATCTTAATTCACAGAATATCTGGAATCTGCTATTTCTCATTATATGTATTATCTTACTTTAAATTAATCACCTTAGCCTCTTTTTCTGTATGCCAAAATTCACTGTAGGATTTGGCAACAAAACTTAAGGCAATTAAAAGTAGTTACCTCCATTAACTTAAATTGCAGTTCCAAAAAGAAGGTACAAAACATATTCTATGTTAAATGACCTGACAAATCTTAGTCATTTCAGTTCACTGATTTAATCTCTTTCTCCTCATTCTTTAATGTACATTAATTCAGACTGTATATATAAATGACCCCACTGGATCTGGTATATTGACAAGCAAGGGCTTTGTTTGGAGACTATGATAAAATCCCCCGGCTTTATTTATCTACAGAAGATGTTGGTATTCCATGACTGAACCCAGAGCACTTCAAAATGCAAGAAGATAAAGGAACAGCAATTAAATATTTTTAAATTGTAATGCTAATTATGAATTATAGATTTATATAAAGAAAAAAATATAGATTGTTCTAAGGTTGTGTATAGTTTGCTGCCAGATTTCAAGAAGCATTTGGACAATGCTCTAAAGCATATGGTGTGACTTATGGGGTTGTCCTGTGCAGAACCAGGAGCTGGACCTCATTGATCATTGCAGCTCCCTTCCAACTCATGATAGTCTGTGATTCCATGGTAAGCATACAATTACATATTAAAAGATTTAATTACCTATAACTTAATAAGCTTAGGAAACACACAGTCGCTTTTATCCAAATAGTGTATACATGAACAAGCACTTTCTTTGCTTTCTAGAGTTTGTAATTCAAAGATTTATTTCTTTAAAAAATCATTGCCTCTATGGCAGTTACAAATACATACTTATATGCAATTATTCATGGGTTGTATTCACATAAAACTTTTAAAAAAACCCATAACTTTTGTTAGGATCCATTTTCTTCTGTTTCCTTAACAGACAGGGAACAATATAATTGGGCTAAACAAGCCAGCTATTTTAAACAGTCAAATACAATTTACTCACTCAGATAATACCATTTCCTAAAGAGAACTGCCTGATTACAAGAGCCTGCCCTGTGCTCGGTCTCCAAATCTTTGCCCAAGAATCACTCCAGAAAATTACATTTATTGTTACTACCGACTAATAGTAATTATATCTAAATAACTAGTTGTGAACAGAAATTAAGAGCATGAGCTAAGCATTAGAAGCAGAAAAAGACTAGACTTTCAGGAACATAAACTCTAAACACTGAAGAGCAGGAACTGTGGAGAGAGATACCTCCCACTCCATTCGTGCTGCATGAGAGTATTTCAGAGCCAGCTGAGAGACTTGCAATGAACCCAAAGCAGCTGTCTGCACTTACAACTACAGTGGAGCTAAATGATTTAATTATTCCTAGTTCAGCCTAATGAGATAGTATATTTGTCTGCCTATAAAATACCCATGATAAGCTAAGGTAGAGCTGTAGTTTTTCTTTAAAAAAGCCAGTCCTAAATATAAAATATATGCTAATAACACTAGCAGCTGGAATAAGCTACAGCAGCTGATTAGAGGAGAAGCCAAGGAACTTCACACCTTAGTGTATTCAGAATACTAGCTCTGCCATCCTGCCATACTTTCTGTTCCAGCAATTGGAGGGGATTTTCTCGAAAATACTGTTTATACTACTATGAATCTTTCTCTCAATACCACCTTGATGCTAGCATGCAGATTTTAAATAGCTGTCCTTGTATAGGCTCCACCTTTGTACTTCCCTACTCTTAATTATTCCAATTAAGCTATTGGTATGATTAAAATGGAGAGTAGCCATATAAAGTACATGATTGTGTTGACATAGTGGGCTGAACATGATTTCACGTCAGTATGAAACTTCAGGGCAAGATAAAGGGAGGCTATCGCTTAAAACTCCTTCAGCTCAGAAAAAGAAGTTTCACTTGTTAGAGGCTTCCTATCTGGCCAAGGAAGACCAGCATTACCTTCATATTTACAAGCTTTATGCATTATTAGTAGCAGAGTACTGACAGCATGGAAATGTACGTATAGAAGTATCTACTGTCAATCATAATAGTATGCCTTCATCAATCTTGGAAATGGATTAAATATCCTGTCTTTGGAAGCACTACATAACTACTCTAACAATGCAAAAGCTGACAGCCTTTCTTATGCAGCTGACCATGTACAGCTTAAAAACGCCTTGCTGAGTTTTGTAGTTTTGGTTCATGACACGCACAATGACCAAAGCAGACTGAAGCGCAAGCACCAAATGAAAAATCCCAGGCTCTGAGTTGGGTTTTTCCGTGCCTGCCTGATGAGTTTGGTTTACCCATATGTATGTTTACCTACAACTGATCGTGTGTGACACCAGACAAAATGCTGCACAGAGGTCTGCTGCCTTCTTCTGTCACAAGCTCCTCGCACGATGCAGGCGGGGTGAGGCAGGGCTCGCCTGCCCACCCGCAGGGACGCTGAATCCGGCTGCGGCTGCTGCGGGTGCTGCCGTCGCCTCTCCAAAGGAACAGCACGCTTGGTTGCTGGAACATTTGTTCAGCACTACTGAAATGCAGCCCCTGACGTTTGTTTGTGTAAGGTGTATTTGCTCAGGAATGCGCTGTGAGAACATGACATGAGCCATGACAGAGCTACCCTACAGCAGGTGACCTACAGTTTTGTTTGCTTCTTTAGTCACAGCCTTGAGTTTCTTCTTTTTTTAGAAACCACTTTCCCTATTAACTTTCAGGTCTTTCAGTGCCTGTGGGTTTCCTTTGTTTTGTTTCTGTCAACCTTTGGCCTTTGGATAAAAGTTTGCCGATGTTTCTATTTTGTTATATTTTGACTTAAATTCTTGGGGACAATGAAATAAATATTCTTTATCAATGGAAACCCCTTGATTTTCTCTCTTTTTTTCTGCAATAATTTAAATTTCCCCATGGATAAAAGGTTCTGGAAAACTGTACAAACTGAAGAAACTTGGGTTCACTGACTAGTCCTACTGGCAAAAATTTGTGGCAAAGATCTGAATGCAGATGTCCCTGACCACAAACCTACAATTCCTCTACCTACATATGCATATGAGTCCAGACGGTCAGAATTTCTGCTGAAGGAGGAGAACAGAAAGACTTTTTCATTACAGAAAGCTTTTCCAGGTAACATCTGTCATTAGTAGTATATGGGTTAGATCTAACAGGATGGCACATGTTCTTCTGTAACAATAAAAGCAATTTCTTTTTTCGTTCTTGAAATACACTTATGTGCACATCTAGCTGAGTAATAGCTGCTTGCTTAGGGAGAAAAATTCAGCATAAGCTAAGTAAAAATTAGTTACTCATTCTACAGGAGATATCAAGAAATTTTTGCAGGGACAGTATTACATTGCATTTTACACAGCACACATAATTAAAATATGTATCTCAATGCTACACAAATAATCCTGATCTATCTGGTTGATACTCCAGTTGGCTGTGTGTTGTCAGAAGGTGGAGAAATGGGTAAATAGAAATCTCATTGAATTCAGCAAAGGGGAAGGAAAAGTCTTGCTTATGGGGAGAAATAACCACATGCACCAGAACAAGCTGGGAGCCAACCACCTGGGAATAAACTTGACAGAAAAAGACTTAGGGGTTCTATGGACAATTGAATACGAGCCATCACTATGCCCTTGCTGCAGAGATGGCCAATAACCACCTGGGCTGCATTAGAAGTGTTACCAGCAGGCTGAGTAAGGTGATGCTTTCTCTCCACCCAGCACTGGTGAGATATGCCTGAAAAACTGGGTCTAGCTCTGGGCTCCCCAGTACAAGAGAAACATGGTCATACTGGACTGACTCCAGAAAATGGCCACAAAGGACACTGACCACAGAGTCTCTGCCTTTGGAGATACTCAATACCCAACTGGAGATTGGCCTTGAGCAATCTGCTCTAGTTGGCCCTTCTTTGAGCAGGGACAGTGCACTAGGCAGTCTCCAGATGTTCCCTCTCCTTCCATCACTCTGTGATTCTACATTCAGGCAGGGGCCTATTTACTCTCCCAGTTTTTCAGAAAGTGCTCTGATTTTTACTCTTTATTAAGGCTTATCTCAGCAATGTGGACACTAAAATGCTTAGTTGAAATAATCTGATAAATGGGATTACATTACTTTGTAATGTTTAAACCTACAAGCAGAGCACAAAGAACAACACTTTGTGAATGCTCTTCAGCAGAGGTATGTAGACAGTAGAAGAACACTTCTCCACAAGAATGGAGAATAAAAAAGTAGGAATGAGCAAGAGAATGAAGAAAACAAGCTCATACATGAGATGTAGAAATACTATACATTTGAATTAATAACCCAAATTATGTTTTAAAGGTGAGTACCATACATTCGGTTTTTCAGAGTCAAGCTTTCAGCAGTAACTTTGTGTACCAGACAGCAGAGTTAATTGGAAACAAGGGAAGGTTAATAATCAACATAGACCCTCAGGGTCCAGGTTCTTTGTGGCAAGAAAGAAACACATTGTGATTACCATCAAACTGTGGGATGCTGCACTAGTCTAGGTTTGTACTAGGTGTGTATTCCTAGGCATATGTGAAATCCAGTTCCACTTTCTAAGGTGATGAGAAGACAATTCTATGTTTCCTTCTCCCTACTTCATATTTGTTTATTTAGAAGTGGGATGCAAGCTACTAGAACATCACGCTTGATGACACCGATTCAGAGAAGTGAAACAGGGAGAAATAAAGTGAAGAATATTAAGCAATTCCAACACATCTCTTCCCCTTTTGTTGAAAAGCCATGATCTATTTCTGTTGTTGATTAGTATATATATATAAAAAAAATATTGAAAGCTGTTTTCATCCCTGCATGAGGTTGAATAAGAAGTGCACTCAGATCACAATAACCCCAAGCAGTGCTACAGGCTGGGGGAGGAGTGGCTCAAGAGCTGTTTGGAGGAAAGGGACTTGAGGGTTCTGGTTGAAGCTGGCTCAATATGAGCCAACAGTGTGCCCAGGTGGCCAAGAAGGCCAACAGCATCCTGGCCAACAGGACTAGGGAAGTGACCATCCCCTCGTACTTGGCACTGGTGAGGCCACACCTCCAATCCTGTGTTCAGTTCTGGACCCCTCACTTCAAAAAGACTTTGAGGTGCTGGAGAGTGTCCAGAGAAGGGCAACACGGCTCATGAAAGCACTAGAAAATGTGTCTTATGAGGAACGGCTGAGGGATCTGGGTTTCTTTAGTCTTCAGGGGGGGCCTCATTACTCTCTCCAACTCCCTGAAAGGAGGGTGTCCTGAGGTAGGGCCTGGTCTCTTCTACCGTGCCTGCAGTGAGAGGAGCAGAGGAAACGACCTTAAGCTGACACAGGGGAGATTCAGACTGGAAATTTTTTTTTTCAGTCTGAATCTGAAAAAAAAGGATTTTTTTTCAGATTCAGAAATCTGAATCTGATGGGAAATTTTTTTTCACTGTTAGGGTCACGCATTGGAATAGGTTGCCCAGGGAGGTGATAGAGCCACCATCCTTGAAGGTGTTCAAGAGGAGTCTGGGTCTGTCACTGGGTGATGTCGTTTGATGGTTAAGTGGTTGCTGTGGTCATGCTGAGTGGATGGTTGGATTGGATGATCTTGTAGGTCTCTTCCAACCTTGATGATTCTGTGATTCTATGATCAGATTTACCTCCAGTGTATTGGCTCATTTGACCCATGCTAAGCAATCTCCTCTATATAAGTATGCAAGTTTTCTCTTTCTAATAGTTACTTTTTTCTATTGCCTGTCTTAAATATTTGTCTCTCTACTTAAAAAAAACCAAAAAAAAGCAATGAAGTCCTGAGGACTTTGAATAAAAAATTTACCACAGACATTGTGGAGGTCTTACAGGATATTAACAATATAGGACTTGTCTTATTTATGAATGTGTTTCAAAGAGATAGAAACATTGATTAAAGGAATGTATTCATTGTAGTCTACCACCTCACTGAAAAGTGTATCAAAATTAAGCCCTGACA
This sequence comes from Ptilonorhynchus violaceus, assembly GCA_013397565.1. Classification (NCBI taxonomy): domain Eukaryota; kingdom Metazoa; phylum Chordata; class Aves; order Passeriformes; family Ptilonorhynchidae; genus Ptilonorhynchus; species Ptilonorhynchus violaceus. Next base: position 114,612 of record VZRJ01005134.1, on the reverse strand, counting down.
ACTGTAATTTGATTTTTTGAGTTAAATTAAATCACTCTCTCAGGATACTCCTTAAGGCAAGACACTAAAAATTGAAAATATGTTAAAGCTGAAGACAAAAATTAAGACCACTGCAGTTTTAAAAATCAGAATTTAAGCCCTCAGTAGAATATTCATTAAAGATAAGAAATATCTTATAATAAATTTAAGCTAAAAATATAAGCGAAGCTTGATTTCAGCTGTCCATTTAAGTAGGATTACTGTGCAAGTCTGGACTTTTCCAAGTGCATAGTTGGACCATTCACTTTTGTTCCAAGGATTATCTCTTTCAGAAACTTTCCTATCTAAGCTATGTGACAACAGTTAATGTTACCAAACACATTTATTTAATGCAAAATATGATGAGTATTGCTTTTAAAAAGGAAAGAGCAAAACTTCTCCTCTTCTGTAAGATAACTGTTATTTAATCACAGTTTAATAGCTCTCTGTTACATTGTGCTGCATTAAAACATTTTTGACATCCTTTCTTGTGAGCAACACCCAAGAACAGCTTCACTTAGGATGTTTTGTGTACAACCAGGCTATAGAGAAGTTCTAACATTAGAATTGGTTATACAAGCAACTTTTATGTGTTGTTGGATAATATTTTCCTAATGCTGAAATTGACCATGCTGGAATAGATCCATTTATTAAGTATCTAATTTTAAGTATTACCTTTTCAGCATAATGCAATTATTCCTACTACTACATTAAAGACAGGAACAAAGTGTACTTATAATTAATAATAGTCATATCAAAATGCATGACTTGTATTTAACAGTCATTAGCTATAATTATTTATGCAATTAAAATCAACAGCTGAGACATACTTTATGTATCTGAAATTGACATTTGTTCTGGTTTATTTTACTGTTTGACTCAGGACTACCCAAAGGCTTTGAAAAAATCCACATTCTAGAGCAGATTCAGCTTGAGTGCTCATCTGCAGGAGGTATGATCTGTTGTATTTTACTGTTCAGTAATAGCAATGACTGTAGATTTGATCCTGCCCCCAGTAAAGGAAATTATTTACTGGCAACAAAGAAGACCTTCAAGAAGGAAAGCTCAGTGGACGTCGAATGAAGAGATAAGAACTATATTCCTTTATTGTAGTTATACTATCTGTCTAATATGAAATAGGTGAGAAGCTTAAGGTGAGAAGCTTTTTCAGTTACAATCTTCATGCGAGTAGAATTGGGCATATGCACAACTGGATTCTCTCCACTGCCTTTTTAAAAGTTCCTGAAATTTGAAGTATTCATAGCAGTAAAACATCTCTTTCAAGTGTTCCTTTACTGTCTTAAACATCTGGAACAACTTTTCTTTATTTACTCTTACTCCAGATAAATAGGCTCTGGTTTTTATGAATGTATGAAAATTAAAATGTAGGTGATATTTAATTTGATAGGAGAGAAGGCAACAAACCTTTGACACAATATTCTATTACTGCTTTGATAGGTTGCAAATCAAACTACAACTATGTTCACAATTATTTTTAAGTGAAATACAATGATACACAGAATTCCAGCTTACTATCAAAACTGTGTTTTCCACTGGTCAAACGGGATTATATTGCTTGATTTGAAAACCAAATCAGAAATTTAAATTGTACAACAGAAACAAAACTACTTCCATTAATAATATTTTGGAGTAGAAACATAGTACAGGGTATTAAATAAAATTGATATTTAGTCATCAAATCAGCTGTGGAGCTTAAGAAAAACAATAAAAACTAACTATAAAGAAAAACTCTTAATCAGAGCACACTATTCCAATGGTCTGATGAGTGAAATTCTCTGTCAAAAAAATAGGAAAGACGTTTTTAAACTGTTAGATATTCAACAAACTCCTTCACATACACATATATACCTCTGCAGAACTCTTTTTAATCTGTGATCTGCTAAAGCCACATGAATCTCCAACAACCTTGAAAGTGAAATCCTGACTTTCTTTTCATCAGTGAAAATATTTCCAGTAATATGAGTGCAAAGTCCACAGTTTTGTTTGTGTCCAAGGTGCAGCCGAGTCTGGAAGGCTCAGAAATATTACATTGGTTCAGATTTGAGGAACACAAGAAAGCTCCCCTGAATGAACACCACAGTGCCACAAGGTAGTCTCAATTCATGTGAAATACACAATTTCATGTCAGATGAAATTTATCAATCAAGGTGTCATTCAAAAAGGAATATAGTATGTTTGAATTTGTTGTTTGTGTTTGTGTTTAGCCACCATAAGGTTGCTATTACACGTATATTTTGTCGTAAATCTAGATCTGTACGGATCTTACCGGAGGAAAAGAAGCAGTAATGTAAATAGCAGGAAATCTAGTCCATCCATTTTTCGCTTCAACTTTTGACTTCAAACATATAGATACCCTAGGTTAAATGGAAAGGTGTCCTCCTCTCTCTCTTACAACTTGATGCCAACATTTTTCTTTCAGAGTGACAGTGCAGTCAAATAAGGAAATGTTGCTATCATTATCCTGCATATGACTGAGTATATTAATAAGACCTGGATAAGGGTTAATCTCAAAAACATTTTTCAGCGGTCACCTCTATAATCATGAATTCCTCTTAAGATGAAGGAATTTTAGCAATGTCTCATTCAGGCTGAATGCTCATTTGAAAGTAGACACTTTCAAGTAGATGCTATTTTTAAGTGTTTTCCTTGAGTATTTGAATCCTTGGAGTCATACTGATATGTTTTATTTTAGGAAACAAGGCAATAAAATACGTTACAATTGAATCAATCTCAATTTTAATGATGAATAAAAAGGGACAGGGGAAACTGTTGAACTGACAGCACATCCAAGACTGACTTTGTGTTTTCACAGATCAATTATGCAAGTTAAAATAATCAATAAAATGAATTCATTCAGAAGCTCCCTAAAAGCAACTGAAAAAGCTAAATTTGTCCTAAAAATTTAGGATTAAGTTAAATTATTTTAGCCCTAGTTAAAATAGCTACATTTGTCCTAAAAGGACAAATTCTCCCAAAGCAAAACTGACAGCAGTTTCAATGCAAGCCAGATTCCTTAAAATCTGAAGCTTCCACAGGGTGTAAAGCCCCTAAGGTGAATTGATATAGATTATCAAGAATTGTAGGTGAAACACTGCATATTCTCAGACTTCTGTTCCCACCTTTATGTTAGTCTTTTGCCCAAGTAACTCACCTAAGCAGGATGACTCATATAAAGCAAATAACAAGTCAGAACTCACAAGTCATACTCATAATTTTTCAGGTTTAAGATATGTTAGATGCACCTTACTACCGACAAAGATCTTCCACCTCCTGCCTCTTTGGCCATTCTGCTCACGGACCAGAGGGGACATGGGTCCAGGTATCAAAGGAATCAAGAAAAAAATTATTGTTCCATTGATTTTCTGCTCTAATGAAGGGTTCTTGGGTACCTGCTGGCCTCAGGAACAACATCCACATAACAAAGCCACTGGGATGAATCCAAGCATCCTGCACAGTCTGTCTGATTCCAGCAGAGCAGGGAGCATGAAGCACCACAAGACTGTCAGAAGGACAGCCAAATACAAATGACACCCAACAGTTAAAGAGGGAAATTCCTCTAATATTTGTAGGAATTGAATGACATCCATAATGAAGTAGGCCCCAAATGAAATCTATGATAAATTAAATGTTGTAATACATTTTCTTAAAATACAGCGGCATTGAGGATTGATACCTACAACTATAAGTAAGCTGTGTAAGATAGAGCAGGAGATAAAAGACAGATTACAGAGGAGACAGTGAGGAAAAACAGGTCCTCTTGTTCAAAAACTTACTTGGAGTTCCTTTAAAAAAATTACTTATTATTTCACAAACTAAGTTTTCTTTCTACATAGTCCTTTGAAGACCCAAAGACTTGACATTCCCTGTACGTATTAAGGGTTTTTTCCTAACTATTTCTCAGTTCCTCAACTGATCTCTATTCTCCACTTCCAACTTAGACAGCAAGAGTAATAGTAATTTTGTGCATTTTTACTTTTTAAACATTACCTTTGGGGCTGATAAGCATTTTCTCAGTTGCTAGAGGTAAGAAAAATAACAAGCTGTTGTCTCCAAATCTTAACTGACACAACAAGAAATGCAACCCAGACTCATGTAGGTTTGATGAAAAGCAAGATAAAACAAATACCTTACAATTAATACAGTCACAGAGACAACACCCAAGAACACGGAAACTAACTTCGTCTGAGCAGCCAAGAAAATTATACTAACCTTATTTATAATAACTCTTCTTAGAAACCCGGTTTTCAGGTTATCAGCCCGCAATAGTTTTCAAAGCAAGCCTCTCCCACATGCTTTTGCTTGCTTGCCTTCTCTAAGGGTGATTCTCAAATATTCTTTGACTTTCTTTTTCTTCCTAAATGAAGTCTAAAACCAAAGCTCTCTGTCTCAGATCACTTATTTTTTTGTGAGTACATTCTGTTCTCTACAAACTAAGTATTAGAAAGTAAGTGTGTTTTGTATCACCTCAAAGCATTTTCAGGGACTAACAGAACATGACAACAATTCTATCAATTATAGTTTTTTCCATAAAATTCAAGAGAACAGCCTGATAAAATGATGCAGGTGATGATTTCATTTTTGACCATTTCGTAGAAAGTAGCAGAGGCCCTTGCACTATCCATGTGAACATGAGCAGTGCTGGCAGGAACTTTTCATACCAAACTTGTCAGTGAAAAACACTGCCCCATGAAAGTATGGCAAGACCTTGTTCTTTCTTACATAATTGACTGTTCAAGAAGAAAAAATAATCCCTTTTAAATTAACTATTTCATCTTGGAATTTCATGCCTCATCAACTACACAATTGTATCGGCTTCATTTCAGTTCCCTTTTTTTTCATGTCTACTCTCCAGCACCATTTTAACCTATTTTCCAACTTGGTATCAAATTTTTGAGGTCTCCCTTCCCACTACATGCTGCTCAGGAGCAGCTGCCTACACAGAAATGTAGCTGTAGTCATTAGGACTATTAGCTGTACAGAAATGTAACTATAGTCGTCGTCAATCAGTGAGGGGAATGCACAGCAGAGGTCATCAGCCTCAGATTTCCCTTCTGTGGTTCTGCCCAATAACCCCATTAATTTCGGGACACCTGAGCTACAGCAGTCCTGAAGTAAATTAAAAATCACCTGTGATTATTTTAGTGAAAGAAGTAGTTCAAAAGCACAGGAGAGGCAACAGAAAAAGTGACTAAAGGTCTCTCATTTGACTGACCTGTAAATATTGAAGCTGTGGTTAGCCACTATGATCCATGATACAGTCAGCTAAACATGATCATATAATAAACACTTTTTCCAAGCAGGGTTGAGAGGCAAGGCCGAAGGCAAGCTTGACCTGCAGAGCAACGCATAGTGCCAGTGAGAGGGTCATTAGAACCACACAAGCTCAGCCCAGGACTTATATGCAGGTAGTTCTCTCTACATCTTACAGACACAACTCTATCATATATCTATGTATGCTCTATAGTGCAAATATACGGCCATACACATGTTCATGGACGTGTAGGGGTACCAACAACGTCAGAGCTCTGACCAAGATGGCTCTGCATTCACAGCTCCATCCAGACTCATCCCCTCAGGATAGCAAGAAGGGGTTCCACTGGAGGCCTTTGGCATTGTGTCTTCCTCAACCAGTGTAAAAGCTTATTCCCAGATCAATCAAACTTGAAATACTTATTCCTAAAACTATAAATACCTAATTCAAACCTGTTTGCAAATATTTATTTTGTATCATTTAAAAAAACAACTAACCAAACAAAACCCAAAAAACTCCAACTAACCAACCAAACAAAAAGATCTACCAAAAAAACCCAAACGAACACCAGAATCCAATTCTTAAAAAAGTATTTCTACACAAGAGAACTTCATATGGATTATTCTGTAGTGCCACAAGAGGGCACTCTTGAACAGCTTTTTTAAATAAATCCGAGTGCTTTACAAGTTATTTTGTACTCGGCAGTAAATACAGATTTCTGATCCCCAACAACCCAGAAGACAAGGACAATTCTATATATTCACTCAGTCTTACTTAGGCTCAGATTTCAGGCAGTAAATATTCAATAAATTTTGTTACTATAGCTGCTTTAGAAGTTTTAGATCAACTGACTGCTGTAGCCCCTTATTTAAGGGGCTTATTAAGGGGCTTATTTTATTAGCCCCAGTTCATGGAGTTTTTTCTTATACTCTGCTCATACCTCTTCTCTAAAAGCATGTAATGTATTTTACACTTTAGTTACAACATTGTTGGAAATTTGCTGTTTCCATATATACCAAACTGTGGTACCAATGTGTCGTGACAGGGCGAGATGGTACATGCCACGACCTTCCCAAAAGCGTCCTGCATTCGGCACCGTGACGCGGTGTGCGGTGGTCGNTGGACGCGCAGACACTCACACACAGAAGCGTACAGCCAGAGGCAAAGAGATGGAGGGGCCCTTCCTATGGGATTCCCCGAAACAGGTTTATTCCATGAAGGGTTCAGGGAAGAAGAAGCACAGAACAATGGAGCGTCCAGGGTTATATACTAGGGACAGTAGGGGCAGAGAGTACACCTGGGACAAATGGGTTGAGGGCCAGGGGGTGGAGAGAAGGTGGGTTTACAGTACAATAACCAATAGGGAAGGGCAAGGGGAGGAGCAAGGGACAGGGACAAATGGGGTGTCGAGTAAGGGAGAATGTTCTGGAATACAACCATAAAAGGGTACAGAGACTGACACGCCAATAGGCCAACTGAATAGGGGAACATTAACATAGTGTTGCTAGGCCAGAGGAGGAGGCCTTCCTCCTCACCATGACTATGGGGAAGATCTCAGACCTCGGAGCCTTCCCACCAGCAGTCTTCTACTGCATCTGGGTTTTCTGGCTCCTCGGCCACTCCTGTGGCTGGCCCTATCAGACTCAGCCACCGCAACACCAATACTCATGTACTTTGTCTTTAATTGCTAGAAGCAACTAGGTATGTATACTTTTTTAAAAAATATTACTTAGGAAATACATTTTCAGAAATGTAAAACTATGTTCTTAAAATTAGTGATTATCTTAAAAGTATTGAAATAACAACACTGTTATTGCCTCATAATTGTTTTAAAGACGTAGGGAGCAAGTTTTCTAGATAGAATCAAGAAAATTATCAGATTATTTGAATTATACATTAAAACATCTGAGTTGATGTAACCCAATAATCATTTTGGGACAAAAGGAAAAGAAATAAATAAAATATCTTGCTTCCTTATAGTCAACTCAGTGGAACAAGTGTTTACAACAACATGTAGAATCTACCTCCATTCTGGTCATTATATTACTTGCAGTAAGTCCTGTGGCCTCAACAAGAACAAAAAGATAAAATAGTTAAATGATAAATTAGTTTCTTCGGACATACATTTTAACAATAAATTGATTAGAAACAGCGGAATTTAAGAAGTCTGGTGACTGATTATATTTGGGTTAAATGTGTTTCATATGTAACTTCATTTTAAAGTCATAATGAAATTGAATGATACTATTATCTAAGCTGAGTAGGACTTTAACGCCTTTATCAAAATGGTTAGTTGTTTTGGGGGGAGGAGAGGAACCTCAAATTATTATTCAGGGACACAAAATTACGCTTTTAACTTTGGCTTTCATTGTAGCAGCAATTAAGTAGAGGCAGGAGACCCCAATTACCCGAGCCCTGACCAGTGTGTCTGGCTCTGGGATATTCTGCTGAGGCTTGTTTAGGTCCTCCACATCTGCTCACTGCTTTTAGTCCAGTCTGATGTGGTATTTACTATTAAAACACCTTTTCCCACATTACTAGCTCCTGTCTGATTCACTACAGCATTTTGAATAGGCTAAAACTACAATACACTCACCATAACCAGAAAGGATTTGGAAAAAGAAAACATGAAGAAACTCATAATAAAACAAGATCTGAAGCACACCCAGTTTATAGCTGATAACACCATTATGTTTTTTCTCGTTTCTTCTTTTTGTCTTATAATCTATATGGGTGCCAAACACTTGGATAAATGTAGCTGCAAATAGCATTATATTCCTTACTTTGCATAACTTTGGAGAGAGTATAAATACAATAATTATCAAGCTTTCTAGTGTACATTTATGGTTATAAAATGTTTTAGCTAGATGTGAAGTCTATTAACACTCAGTAGTGGTTACATACTATTAGGTTTGCTATATTCTTTTTTTCTAAGTTGTTATTTTATGATGAATGACTCCAACCTCTTGGGGGAAATATCTGTTCTGCTGATCACTTTTTGCTACCTGCACTTCTTGGTGCCCTGCTAAGGGAACACTGATAATGACAGAAGTCAATATGCAAAATACAATCAAAAAGCCAGAGCTGTTACTCAGAGGTAGCAGAGACACCCACAGAGCCTGATGTTTTATAAAGGTCCTGAGAGTGCTATTATCCTAGTATAATTTTCTATAATTGTAGATTTTTCACAAATATAGCAAAGTGAGTGCTGCAATGCAAGGCATAAAAATTTGCACCCATTACACACTGCTACACACCTTAAAAATTGCTCACAATTTTTTTCAGCACACAATATTCAGGAATAGGTTGTACATATTTTACAGCTCAGGGGCTATACTGAAGTTCAGCGCAACTGTTTGTATGTCTGGGGTGTGTACTAAATTTGTACATGAGAGGTGAAAGACGAAGAGAAGCTTTGGAAATGATATTTTGACAGGTGGGGCTTTGTGTTCTGGGGAGGGTAATTGCCTAAATCAGAACAGCAAGGGACACTTTGATCAGAAGGACAATATACACAAAAGAGGAAGTCATGAGTACATGCTTGGCAATAGAAATTCTGTTTTCAGCTTCTGAGCTCTCTTCCCACACAAAATATGCCAGCTGTGCTATTTAAGGCCACTTAAAATAGCAAAGCTGTGGGGCACTATGACAGGGGCTGCTCACACATTAAAAGAAGACATGAGTCCTTTCTCTGAGCACCCATACCACTTCAGCTCTTTAGAGACGTGATGGTTTAGCTCATTTCTGAGGTCCCAAAATAACTTTTTGGGGAAGCAATGTGTGTGCGAAAGGGCAGGGGGAACCAGTGAAGAAGATGTCCCATCCATCTGAGACTGAGAAAGTTGTGGGGATATGATAATGGTCTCAAATATAGAGTAAGGAATACTTCTGGTGAGCTCTCCAAAGAAAATACAAGTCAGCTATTCTGGCTTAACAGTAGGTTGAAATTGCAAGAGCAAGTCAGACAGCTATGAAGCAAAGTTGACTCAATCTATTTTTCACCACCAGTTGATGTTTCTTTTGGTTTTATGCCCATTAGCACAGCACAGATATCTCCTTACATTGCTTTTGTTACTACAGTTCCTGTGGTCATACCAGCTTCTCAGACAGAAATGGCACAAGCCATCAGCTAGGCAAAACTAATAAAGCAATGGTGATGGTCACAGGTGGATCCTGAGAGTTTGTGCTACTGACTTTGGTATGTCCGGTGGTTATGCACCTTCTGAGTGAGGATTACAGCTGTTGACTTAGATCTCAAGAACAAGATTTAAGCAAATCTGATGCTCAGAACCTTTTTTTTGGTTTTGGCTTTGCAGAAGTCCTTTTTTCCCATACCTGAAGTGTATGTCGTTATGTGCCTACAGCCCTCTCTGTGGGAAGAAGCACTTGAATATTCGAGAATCTGAAGATTTGAGAAAAACACGTTAGGTGACATTTACGTTTGTATTGCAAGGTTCATTGCACTAGAAGTTAATTCAAAAATACCTGCAGCTCTCTCAAAACTTCTCTTTGAACCATTCATGTGCATAATACTGAAACACAGAAATATTTTCAAGTGGGTTTAAAACTAGAATTTTTGGGAGACACTAGATGCAGTAGACCCTTTTTTTACAGATTTTAAATAGGAGGCAAAGAGTCGGAGGGGTTCTCCTTATGTGTTCCACGAAGCAGGTTTATTCCAGGAATCGTCAGGGAAGGAGAGAACCCAGAAAAATGGAGGGTTTAGGGTTTTATCCCAGGGGCAGTCGGGGTGGAGAGACAACAGGGACCAATGGCTTAAGGGCCAGGAGGTGGAGAGAAGGCAGGGTAGTACAGCTTCAACCAATAGGGGCAAACAAGGGGAGGAGAAGGGTACAGNACAATTCTTCAATGAAAGAAAAACTTATTATATAATTATATACTTATTGTATATTTAAATATTTATATATAATAAAGTAGATTCAAATAATATACTTAATTATTCTTCAATCAAAGAAATGCAAGATGTTTCACCTCCATTTTAGTCCATTTAAACCAATTATGTTTCTTCATCTTTCACAATTAGTAATTAGTAGGTAGTATTTGTTCATCCTTACACTGACGAATATTCTAGTGGGGCCACTTTGCTTCTCCAAATTATCTGCCATCTCGTGAGCTCAACAAACATTTCTTCATTGAAATTGAAAGTGGGCTAATATGGGAAAGGTCAGAATGAAATAAATAGAACAGGTAATTTTTCACACACATGTTGAATTTTTACTTTTATAACTAGGTTTTGCACTCCACCACTATATGATGCTGAAGTAGAAATTAATGCCTTATTGTTCTTCTTGCATAAGCATTGAGTTGTGGTTGGTTATAGCAGGAAAACCTCTGTGATAAGTTGTGCCACAGCTATAGATTCGTACTACATCCTTAAGCATCACTTCACAGGGACAAACAGTGTCCATGCTTTCGAGGAGCAAGCTACAACACCTGTAGGCGACCTGTGAGCCTTTGTAACTGCAAAATAGAATTGCTGCAGGGAGTTCATCTGGCTGAGATAAACATCAATAACCTGCCTTAGGAGAAAGCAAGACAGCTTCTGAATGTCACAGCAGCTCCCTCAGACTTCTGAGGATAAAGCTGATGAGTGAATCACCTGTGTAAAGGGGAAGAATGAAAGAAATAAGACAGTGGGATTAGTCTTGTAGCATGATATTTAACAGCTGTAACAGCAGAGAACTTCACAGGGTGTCTCAGGCCTTTTTCCATGTAAAACAGCAGCTTAAAGAAAATCTACAGCAAGTACACGAACACAGAAGAGACAATTACTTCCTCTGGGATTTAAACACAAACAAAACCCAACAAAACCAAACAAAAAGTCAAGAAACGTACCATGACTTCCAGATGAAGTTTCTTGCCTTCCAGCAGTTGTGATCTCCAGTTTGGCCAAAATGTCTGTTGTCAAGTACCTACAGCAAACATCAGCACTGATTAATGCAGCCTGGTTTCTTCAAATGCACATCTGGCATGACATTTCAGTGAGTGGTAATTTTAGAGAAATTTGTGTGTCATTGTTCTGAAAGAATTTATGAAAAATGCTGCCCAAAGTAGAAATACTTTGTTTCACAAATGTTAGTTTCATAAATTATGGTAGGTACTTCAGAATGCAAACAATATTGAGGAGGATATTTTCTATTCTTATGTTAAAGCAGGAACACAGCTTCTTTTGAAGCCTCTGTTATAACCTACATCCTTTTAACTGAATAAATAAGTCTACCTGTACTATATAGTCCTGTCCTTTTACATTTCAAATTGCCAGAATCTATTTAGATTTTGGCACTTTCTATACAGTGCAGTAGTATCTGCATCTAAATGTTCTATGTGCTCAAGAAGTAGCTTCTATTTCTTTTAGCTCCCAAAATGATACTCAATTCAATTGCCTCATTGCAGAGAGTACATTTCATACCAAATACTTTTGCACTGCCAGAGCTCCAAACCAACTCAATGTAAGTGAGTAACTCTAGCCAGACCTGCCTCCAAAAGGTTGCAGCCATATGTCCACTGCCAGGGCCTGACCGTAAAAACAGCCTCTCAGTTTTTACTCTGTGTGTAGCAATTGTATTTCAAGGCAAATTCAAGACTCTGACTAACTCTTATGTGGTAATCAGGCAAACCAATAGGCTCTTGGTTAATAAGCCTGAAGCCATGTTAATAACATCTTATTTTAAAGCACTTTTTAGTGTCCCTCCTGCTGATGAATTAAAAAAAACCTTTATTTAAAACATAGTGAGAGTTCTAAGAAATCTGTACTGTCCTATATCCCAAGTATTTAGTGACAAAAACTATTATTTACAGAATATCTTTCCCCATAAGAAACTGTCATAACTGCAGAAAGCTTTTCTCCAGTGTAATTTTATTAGGGATTCCTGCCATCATATCAACATACAAAACAATCAGGATGTTGACATATAGAAATGTGAAATTCACTGTACAAAGATAAGGCTCAAGTTACAGGTATATTTTCCCCTTACACTCCATGAAATAAAACCATTTTTAATTCTTCCCAGAGTTGTGTTTATAAATGTTAGACAAATCACAAAATAGATTTCAAGTACGTAACATTTTACAATATAATCCAAGCACAGACAGAAACACACAATACTGTACCTATAGATGCTCCATAATCCAAGTCTGTCATCTTTGCTAGTAAAAAACTGCTACGCTCTCTGAATGTGCCCAACCATATCCTTCTGAGTGTATGACATGGTCCTGGCCTTAAAGTTGTAAGACTCTCATGACTTTTAGTTAAATTACATAGATAGACCAGAGAATACCAGGAAGGAAGCAGAGAATTTTTAAAGGCCAGGTCTGAATGTATGCACATGGTAAGTAAATCCAGGCACATGTGCACACACGCTTGCATTTAACTCTATATAAAACTTCACTGCACTGCCCAATTTTTGAGATTATGTTCTCATGCAACTGAACTATTTTCTGATAAGAGTTAAATCAAGCATTACAATACTCCTATTCCTGGGGTGCTGTAATTCACAGGGACAAGGCTATAGGATGTACCTTTTTTTTTAAGTGATTATCAGACTTTATAGGAGGTTGTATGGAACCATGTCTTCACAGTCCAGCAGGATGTCAGCTCTCACAGCCTTCACCACTGAAAACACCTTTTCTGACACCTTTGTTTAGCAATAATTCAAAGGAATAATTTCCTGTTAAGACCAAATGTCTACATTAGTTCACTCTCCATTTCTATTAGGCTGAATGATTATAACCTCATGGGAAAGGATCATTTAGCTGCAAGTAGCACAGGAAGAAATAGACATCAAATAACTAATCATTAATGATTCGTCTGGGGAACAGATTATCAAGGACAAACAAAGACAATAACAAACCACAGCTGTTTAATTTAGTCTTTGTTGAAGGGGAGGTGAATAGCAATCCAATAGTTTTAACTGAGGAAAGGAACTCCTAAGCCCTGTAACTGTTCTGTCTTTTAAAAACTGGAGAAGATTAGAAGGGAAGGAGAAATCTTCTATGAAAATTGCCATTTTTTAAACTAGACACTTGCAAAGGCTTACATGAGAAAACCAAGCAAAACAGATTCCCTGATATTGAAACTAAAGGAATTTATTTAGTAGGAATTAGACATATGGTTACAATGTGTTAAATGCACAGCTAATAAAATAGCCCCAAATATGTCTCCAATTCATAAATGTCTAAGCAGGAGAAAGACTCTGAAGCCAAAATCAGAGTTCCTTAATTTAAATATGAAACAAGAATGCACTAAGATTGTGGGAAAGGAGGAATAAAAACTTTCTTGCCTTAAGTACAGCTTCTGTGGTATCTTTGAGGGCCTTCAAATGTTCTAGGCATTGACAAGATTTTATGTAAGTATATTGTCTAAGCTATATTGGAATACCTTTAGATATACAAATCCATGTTACACAAAACAGCATTAGATCTTGTAACTGGGCTCATAATAACAAGGAAAGAGGGTAAGTATGCTGCTATATGTGAAAGCAAGCATATTAGTATGCACAGAAAATATGTTGTCTTAGAGATTAGTCATAAAGGGCATCAAGCATGAAGATGCGTCTCTTAAAGTGTTTAAGCCTTTAACTGTGAGCCAGTAGAATACTTTTATATCAACTGTACAGCCTAATGCTTTGCTATTAAAAAGAAATATGAAAAATTTATTCCTTTTTCACCTTTTTCTCTTCTTTCTATTTTTTAAAAGTAGGTCACTCACCCACTGGTTTAGTTTTGGGTATTTTTCTTCTTTTTCTTTTTCTTTTTTTTTCTTTTCTTTTTCTTTTTCTTTTTCTCTTTTTTTTTTTTTTTTTTTTTTGCTACTTACTATTATTGTCTTCCATTATGTACAATAATCTACATTTAGACTGAAGACTCAATCTCCTTCTAAACGTACTTGGACTATCTTGTAGAGACTTTCTACAGAACTGATAAAGTGGAAGACAACCTGACAGATAAGAAGAAGGATCATTTCAGTTCTGCTCACTTTCCCAAGCTTTAGAGCTGTGCCTTTCAGAAATTCTTTTGCGTACTTGCTGTCCTTTCACCTCCCCCAGGCAGCCGCTACTGAACTTGAGTGAACTTTCTATGTGTTTCCCAAACACAGTCCTTCTGTACAGAGCTACATTAAATTCATTTATTCTCCAGCCAATAGTTAGAAACAAATAATTGATAAAACACTAAAAACACCCTACATGCCCTTCTCATTATTCTTACCAATGTGTACATTTAAATAACATCATAAGTTGCCTTTTACTAAAAATTTACCAAAATATTTTAAACACATAAAAATGTAAAAAAACAAACAAACAGAAAAACAAACAAAAACCAAAAACCCAGCATAAACATTGCTTGTATAGGCATTGGTTAGAAGAGATTGTTGCACTAAGGAGTATATTCAAAAAGTGTTTCTTTCAGTATCATCAGTTTTAGGGCAATGGATTGAAAGGTTAAGGACAATGAAACTTATTGTGACCCTGTCTTATATAATGTAACAGATGAGCAGGAAGTCTGAAGTGTAATTAAAATAAAGCTTCTTTTTGGTTATTGGAAGGTGACTGTATAAGCCTGTAACTAAAATGGCAATTTAAGTATGTAAAGGGAACTTAAGAACCCGAGGAGTCTGTAAGGAACTGTATGTGAAGGCAGCTACCAACAGATGAGCCCAGGGGCATTATGGAAAGCTGTCACTAACTGAAATTTTGAATATAGCCCTTAGTTGTATTATACTCATGTAAAATTTAAAAGCTGCCCAGCATATCACGGATGAAGTTTATCTTGCAAGCCATCCACTGCCTAAGGGGGCAGTAATATTCAATATGAAACTGCTGAAACTCCGGTGTCTGACGGATTTCGTGAAGGAAAGAGATTTGAAGGTCCGACTCTAAGAGAACAAGGAAAAGAGGGAACACAAACAACAACAGTCCAAGGCCTACAAGGAAAAGTCTGGAGAAACTCTTCACAAAAGCATTCACCTCTATGTTGCCCATCAGAAAGTCATAGCTCCACCTCAGGGCTCTCCGAGCTTCTTTCAGTTCTTCCTCCTCTGCAATTAGAAATGCATTTTCATCTGCTTCAAGTTCCTCAAATGAATCAGTATCATCTTTCTCATTCTCTGCTCTTGGACAGGTATCAAAAAGCATGTCAATCTCATCATCAACAGGTGTGGGCAGCAAGCTGGCACTAGGATTGTATACCAGCTCTGAGATGGTTAACGGTTCCTCTTTCATCTTCTCCTCCTGTTCAATGGCAAGATCAACATTCTCCCCAGTATCCTTTACTGGAGAGCTTGAAGTCACAGGTACTGAAATCTCATCTTCCTTTGGAAGCTGGATACCTGAAAAAATGAGATTTAAACAATGATCCTAAATTTCTTGCACCCTGGGGGCAAAAGTCAGCCTTCCAATAGTATCTAACACATGTTTGGAAAGAAGATTCTGCAATAATTTTGCATATTGAAATGAGACTGTATATATTGACAAAAAATGAAGATGCTTTTTGAAGAAGGCAATATCTTTACAACACTTCAGTACACCAGATCCGCTTAACAGGGACTGATGCAGCTACCACTAATAACAGTGTAGTGCAAAGCAGAAAACAGAGCACCTTATTTTCTACTGGCAATCTGACTTCCGGTATAAATTTAATCCCTACTACATGTGTGAATTGCTGCTCTTTGCTGTAGTATAATAATAATAATAATAATAATAATAATAATAATAATAGTAATAATAATAATAACAACAACAACAACAAGAAGCACCACTCACTTTTATTTCTTTGAGATGAATGAGTGTGGTAAAATAACAGCTAAGATTGAGAATAGAGCATGACATTAAAAAGAGACAATAGATTATAATGATAAATTCATGTTAACAATAGAAAGAACAAAAGGAGAGGAAGGTTAACACACAATACGAGGATTAGATATCATTGAAACAGCATGAAAATGCCTTACCTATTAAAAAATCTCCTTCTTATGTCTCAATTTTTTTCTTGCTCATCTAGTTCTTAGTTTCTTTTCTCTCTCTAAATGTCTCTCTCCCATTTACAGAGGAGACTTTCTTATGACCCCATTCTCTGCTCAAGCTCTCTCCTCTCAAAACTTACTTTCCTTTTTCCAGACTACCTCTAACAGCAATACATCTGCAAAGCAGTCTAGCTGTTTACAGCCACATCAATACTGCAGTGATTGCTACTAGTTGTCAGTCACAGGAGTGGAAGGCAGGAGAGTTGGGCACAGACCTCCCTTACAAAGCGATGTTAAGACACCTCCTCATGGAAATTTCCCCTTTTAAGTATTCAAAACGGCCCAGACAGATCTCTTCCCCTGTAATTTTTTATGTTCTCCTTTCTCTCTAGGCCTCGCTGGCCATGCCTCCACGTGAGGTTTCACATTTTGTCCAAATGACCAAAAAGACTATTTCTTCTTCTTTTCATTTCATCACTGAGCAAGGCAGCTCATGTTAGCTATCTGATGGTTTTTCTTCCTGAGGTGGCTCGCCATACGTTCTCATGGAGACAGCACATTACCGGGGATGGAGAGAGAGAGAGGGAGAGTTCCTTTCAGCAGCAGATGTGCATAGGTGAAAGGAAACATTGTCCTTAATAATGAAAATTATTAGTTTAATAATTTAATTAGTTTCATTTTCATTAGTTTAATTTGATTGCCTAGCTAATAATTCCTAGCCTGAACTACTCTGTCCTCTCTTATCACAACCAATTTAGACATTCTTCACATTTCAGCATGAAACATTTTTTGTGCTGGAACTTCATTGTCTACACCAATCTTTACATGAACAAACACACTTGCCACAGTCATCAAGAGGAGGATACAGACTGACTGAAACTAGACACAACAGTGTATGAACACTACGAAGTGAGAATAGATTTGGGGAATCTTTCTCCTAAGCATACTGTAACAGAAGGTAATGCTGGATCATCAAACCATACTGAGTCACTTGAGAGTGCACCCATGATACCTTAAAATACAAAAGACAAAATTTTTTAGCTCTGGAGCCCAACACTAAGCATCTACACATATCTTTAGATATACAGGTACAACCATTTGATTTTCAAACGTGCTTTTCAATTATTCTTAATATGAGTAAAATTTAAATTGAGCCACTTACTTAGACACTCCAATATGGTTTAAGGCACCTAATTTTACTCTCCCAAATTGGACAATTCTGGACATAGGCCTCTCTATACCTGCTTAGGCCTCTATATACTGCAAGGCCAGTAATACATCCTCATCATGTTTCTCATAATAGAGAGGACAACTGCAGCTACCACAAAGAAATGTCACCCCAGTCTACGATTCTCAAGCCTCCTCTTCCTTCCCAGAGTAAATTCCAGCATGCATAAAACACATAGTAAACATGAACACTAAATATCATATTAACTTTCATTAAAACTGTATTTTTCTGAAATAACAGGCAAGCTTCTGACTTTGAGATTAACCTGTTGATAAAAGGCAACAGAGGAACCTTTTCTGGTCAGTATTTTCTGAAGAGTTTATATTAAAATTGGAATGTGTTGCAACTCTGAAGCACACATCAAATTTACATTCCACTATTTAATTTCAACCCTTAATAAGAATTTTCAACTCTTTTATTAAAACTCTTTTATATTTAAAACATATTAAATCAAAGTTACTGCATTTTACATCAATCAAGTACTAGTGTAAATAAATTATACATCAATATTTGAAAATTTAGAATGGGCATTAAATGCTGCTGCTACAAGCACATTTCATATTTTAAAAAATTAAATATATAAAGATGTTCTTTTTGTTCCTTCATATTCCTGTATCACCCCAACATTTCTTAAGTCAAGGACTGAGGAAAGAATAGGCTGTTAACCATGGTCAATGTGATTGATTCCAGCAAAGTCCCAGTCATGTTGCAATATATAGGTAAGTATGTTGGACCACTCACATTTTGATGGTGTCTAAAGACATAACTGTAAAATCATTATAGCACATATAATTTACAATGCTTATGCATTCTTATGCCTAAGAATATCACATTAAAGTACCAAAATTCAAAGTCATTCCACAGTACAATGAATATTCCAGTAATACAAAATTAAGAGAGAACAAAGTTTTTCAGATTTTTTACTTTTCAGATAGTCCTCAAGAAAGCCAGTTATCTGAAGTAATAAAACCAAGTTAAAAGAAACAAAAATCCTCAAAGTGTTCCAAAGGAAAAAGAGAATATAAAAGTTAAAGCAAGCCCAACATGAAACACACTTTAATTTTTCTAAAAGTCTACTGCAAATTGTTTGCTCCTATTCATACATTACAATTATTTTGCTAGTACTCTTATAAAGCTATCATTTTGTACAATTTGTTGCCAAGATTTTGAAAAGTCTACTATTTCTTAAATAATAGTTAAAATTTATGTTGTGTTTAGAATTAAAGGTGTACGAATTGAGAATTAAATACATTTGAGAAGAACCTCTTCCTTCCATTCTTCATTTTACATTCTCACCGGAAATTTGCATTCCATAAATCAGAATCTTCTAATACAAACTACTAGAATATCAAGTAAATAAACTCAGTTTTATTCCTTATATTATATTTCCGCTTTTCTGGCAACTGAACAAATTTTACAGAGCCAGAGACCTCATTATCCTAGCTGAAACTCAGTATTTCCCTTCCACCAAATGCTGTGATTGCTCCAAACCTCTAACTTGCTACAGCAGACAGGAACACGAACAGCTGAATAAGACATGAGATTACTGTGGTCATGTGCTGTGAATATGAACGTGCAAGAGGTCTGACATAAAGTTGTCAGCTGCTAATATTTCTAGAGGGGCCAAAACCAGCAGCTGACCATTAGCAAGATGAAGGGCAGCTTTAGCTTCACCATTCCTAAGAAGGTGTAGTGGCTGGAAATACAGCAACCCAGAAAAATGTATCGTCTGCTTGTTAAAAAATTCAGTTCACACATTGTCTGTTGGCCGGATATCCTGCACATGGCTTTTCTTACCAGAGGCACAAACAAAATTACACCTCAGTAACAGCTTTGTATAGTGGAGAAAGGAGCAAGTGTGAATATATCCTTTTTTTAAATAGAGAAATGGAAAGTTAGATATGTGCTAGGAACATTTCATACACACATGTAAACAAATAAGGCCAGCCAGGCTGCAATTAGGACAGATCCTTCCTATCCTTTTTACTTTTTCCTCTAGATATATTGTGTATCCTTTACTTACTCTCAGTGTGGGCAAAATTAATTTGTACTATGAATAGAATGACATTTTAGAGAGGAGAAGGTGACTTCCTCACATGAAAAAAGGGCCTGAATGTCACAAAGAAAATGTAGAAAAATTAAACAGAATCTAGAATTGCACTGAATTGAAATATTTCCCTACACAGGATCTATATCAAGCAGGATTTGCATCACAGCCAGACCTCCTATCTTCAGAAATACTAGATCACAGATTTGTACTGTACCCACGTCCCATGCCCATGAAAGACACCTGTTACAGCTTTGCAAGGAGAGTTAATCAATGACAGTTTACAGTAACTCCTTTTTAGGCAGTGATCTGGCTTTCCTGCTCGCCATTACTGCTCGCTTTAGTCTTATGGGAACTTCTAGAAGGGAGCAAAGCCCTGTCTGTCCCCCTTGCCAGGTTGCATGTTCCGTGGCCCCATGGCATTACAACACACCTCCCAGCTGTGTTGTGTGTCACAGTGTTGGATGTCATGGCTAGTGCAGCCACCGGAGGCCACTGCTCTGCTTTTCACATCCCACAGAGTGCACCCAAAGCACAGAGATCAGCAGAGCAGAGCATGCAGCACAGCGGGCATTCTGGGAAGCCTGTCTCCAACCTCCCTCTAGCCTGGAAGGTGTTCAACCCAGTGTCATTGATCCCCCTTCCAGAAACAAGATTAAGCAGCAATAGGACTGAAGGGAGTAGCAAGGAGAGAGAACTGTGCATGATGGGAGCAGAAATGAGCAGGCAAGATACATGTGCCAGCAGTTCAGAGAAAGAAGGACCTGGTGATGGGACTGCAGTGACTCAGTGTCCAGCACCAGACCAAGGAGCGTGAGGCTGAAAAGAGCCAGGCACTGATGTGAAAGCTTAGCACCCAAGCAGAAGGACAAGTAGGACATTTCAGCATCCCAGCTCGGCTTGGATGAGCTCTCCTGGCCCAAGTCAGCGTTGTTCTGAAGTGGTCACAATCGCAGTGGGGTTCTCCCAAGGAGTTATGTCCCATGTTATGGGTTTTGCACAAGCTAACTCCAGTCCTTTGGTGCTGGTATACATGTTTTATATGCTGATATATGTATTTTTTTCATGTGTACTCCAAAAGGAATAACATACTATGAACAGTACTACAAAATCAAGGGATTTAAGAACCAGTGTAGCCTCAACGCACAAATCTGTTATGATCAGTGTCGTGATATTAAACCAACAAGATGTCTTGCATCTATTTGGAGCCTGTATTTAATTTCTGAGATGTAAGAATACAAAATACATGTCAATATTTATACTTTTTCGATTTTGCTACTCTTTTTGAATCAAGGGTGAATTAGGTGAATTCTCATAGACTCTACTGTTTCCCCTGAGCGCTGAATTCAAGAAACTAAGGCAACCAGGAGCTGTTGCTACTCAGAGACAAATCACTGCAAGAAGCAGTTTCTCCTGTATCTACTGCACTTACTGCTTTCTGATTTTCAGATACCAAAGAGTGACAATATTCTAGTCTTTGCCAAAACATTTTCACATAATTCTTTAATTAAAAACTCATTTCTGAAATGAAGAGTTTATACAAAAATTTATTATAGGTGAGTGAAAACTGAAATCATTCCACCTATATATGCCAAAGAATCAAAAGCAAACAATACCATAGAAAGCACAGAAAAACAAATTTCAAGTGGCTTATGACATTAAGGAAATGGGCATATTTATTGACAGAAGGGCCAATGGATCTTTGGTAAAGGAATTTCCTAAAAAACATCCCTTTGCCGTCCAAAAAAATACTGAATACTTTTTGATCCTTGGGTTGCACTCCTCTTATGTGCAGTTCAAAAGAGAGCTAAATCAGACTCTGATCAAGCTCCACCTTCCTCCACCAGCCTCAGTACTATTATTCAGTATATGAAATTATTCAGTATCTGGAAAAATAAACGAAAGAAAGTTACAATCTGGCAATCTCATTGAAGTAAAAAGTTGAGCGGTCTCCACTACTGTATTTAGCTCACATTCAAAGTCTACTACCAACTTATCTGCTAGTTGAACAACTATTTAGTTTTGTCATAAATTACTACAGTTTCAAAGTATTCCCCACCACCTCAGTCAATGAAAAATAAAAAGGCAAAATTCCAGTCCCTCATTTGTTACCAATTAACAAATAAATCCACAATTTTCTGTAAGATAATACAACAAATTTTTGTCTCATTCATTCTCCATTTGGAACTTTGTTCCTGTCAGTAATTATTGTCTGCTGTACTTGATGCAACACTGTCACTTACAGTACAGTTCCTTTCCAAGAGACAACAATTAAAACAACAAACTAGGGAGACAGGATTTGAAAAAAGGGTTTGAGTAAAATAAATGTAAATTTACCAGCCCTTCTGGCTGTGATCTTGGAGCCATGCCGCAGTAATCGAATGCACACTTCCTTGTTGCAGTGGTTAACCATCCGCAAATGAATGCTTCTCTTGGTCTGGATTTTTACAAGACATTTCACCATTTTGACTATTAATTCCTCTTCTCAAAGTCTTGTAAAGGCTCTATCCATACCAGCTTTGACCTTTTATTAAGTTCCCACTGTGTTTTAAGAGACTAACACAAGGCACTCTCAATGAATCAAATGACAAGCTTCTAACATGGCCAACAAAAATATCCCAGTAGGGAACAGAACCAGAGGTTATTTTTAAACATTTCCAAATGCCTCATAATGTACAATACAAACTTTCACAGCATCCGTCTCAGTTAGCAGTTGCTAGCATAACAGCTGAACCACACACACAAGCACAAAAATATCTAAGGCATCAAAACATAGTGCAGTGAAAAAAGAGGCCAGCATTTATAGTCTGTTTTTCATGGAATAAATGACACTGTCCTCATCATTTTCCAGAAAGCTTTAATTTCTAAAATTTCTAACATTTTTAAAAAGCAATAATGTCAGTTACCCATCACTTCCTGGGAATTATTTGTGGAACAAAAAATCTTATGCTAGGCTTCCAAACTTTAGTCACAAGGCAAACCAGTGAGATGAAAACACCTTCATTTCTGCCCATGTGAAAACAAGAAGAGAAAATTTCTAAGTCTGGAAAAAAAATCTCTCTTTAAATATGTGCTCTAGTTCCCACTGTAGTTCCCATAGTATGTGGACAACTGTTGGACATATTCTTATCCACCAGAAAGAAGTGTTGCTTCAGAAGGCTGGGCATTTCCCTGTTCCCATCCAGCAGAGATATGCAGGTTCCCAAAAAAGGCATGATGAATGTATGCTGGCTGCTGATAACTTGCTCCAGCTGGGAGCTGAAAGGCAACCATATGCATAACATTACACTGTCCTAGTGTGAAAGAAGCTCTTTCCAGGTACACCAAAACCACAGAGAAGAGATAAACTGAAAGGAGTGTACTTCTGGATCTAGTGGGGATCTAGTGGGGATCTAGTCTCTCACTTCCTAGAATATTCACCTGTAATGCTTATGACATGTTGTGCTGAGTTTTCATTATCTGACATCCTTGTTCCCTTTGTACCAAAAAATCATGCAAATATCATGAACCAAATGTGCATGAAAATATGTGGGAAAGAAAGGAGTTGGGCAGGGAGTCCTGCGAATGTATATTTTACACCAAGCTATTTCTCCCATGAAAGACATCTGCTTCAATGGAGCTTCTAGAAAGCACCTTTACAGTGGCTCCCTTCCCCACACAGCCTATATAGTACAAATATCCATCAGTGGTCCTGTTTACTCCTTACCCCTGCAAAGCTTTCTCTCTTCCTTTCCTTCTCTGCAAGCACTTCTCTTGTGGGTGTGAGGAAAGATCAAGTGCCCCTTCACTTTCTATCTCCATTTTGTCACCCCTTCAAAAGTAAGATTCTGTCTGCTTTTCTCATTTTTATTCTCACAACTGTTGTAACAACTAAAAGAGGATCATTAAAATCTCACTAAAAAGGGTTGACTCTTCATTGTGTACATAGCTACAAAAACAGGAAAGCATAAGTTCTAACAAAAATCTAACCATCAATGTGTTCAATACACAAAGGAAACCCTAAACAAGGTCACAAGTGTCAGCTGGACAAGGTTGTGAAAGATTTCCAACATCTGAAACATTTCCAAATGCCTCATAACATACATTACAAACTTCCACAGTATCCATCTCAGCTAGCAGTTGCTAGCATAACAGCTGAACCACACAGAAGCATAAAAATATCCAAGGCATCAAATCTTAGTGCAGGGGGGAAAAAAGGCCAGAGTGTGCTCCTGCATATTGATGTTGAGGAATAAAATGTATACTTTATGTTTCATGCGACCATGCTCTCGCAAAAGAGAAACGACTGTGTTGATTTCAAATTGCTCCTGATAGGTTTATGTACACATAAGTAGGGGAAACTTACATTGAACTCTTACAACTGAGTCAGCAAATCCCTGTCTCTACTAACTCTCAGCAAGAGAGTCCCTAAAACAAATAATAGTTGTACCTGCAAAAACTCCACATGCCTCTCCTCTACAACTAGAGCTTACACAGTTGACAACTCACACACAGACAGACGATTAGACTGATGGTAACACGTGTTTGCTCATTCCCATACATAGAACTATTAAGACCTCTAAGACCATCAAGCCTAACAGTTAACCCAGCACTGCTGTGTTCACCACTAAACCATGCTGCCTTCTTTTACCATCTGATTTTGGTGAGACAGATTACTGCCTGTCCTGATCACTTGGCAACTATTTTGCAGGTGGTAGTTCATTGTCTCTGGATTTTCTAGCACCAGATGCTATCAGGGCTTCACTTATTTGAGTAGACAATTTTTTTTAAAAAAGGCAAAACCATATGAATTCAGTCACAGGATATTAATGTGGTTTTGACAAAGTGATGAAAACTTCTTTTAAATTACTTTATACATCTATGCTCAGATTTCATGCATGAAAAAATTGGCTGATAACATTGACTTTGCCTTTGGAACAACGAAAGTGGAAGTATGCTTCACTGGGCCCAGACACATACAGAGATACCAAGGCTGTTTCACGTTTGTAACACACTAAAAGCAATTTCCCAAGGCAGTTGTGTCAGTCTCAGGCTACATGCCTCCCCTCTCCCCACCTCCTACTTGTGCTCTTACCCTTGCACAGGACCTTGCTTGACCCTCTTGGTGAGCCAGTCAAAGGCTGAGTCAGGCAGCAATAGGGCACTGCACAGCTAAGGGGTTGTCATTTGGTTTTGGTTTTTTGGTTTGGTTTGGTTTGCTGTTGTTTTTGGGTTTGGTTTGGTTTGGTTTGGCTGTTAGTAGTTTGAATTTTTTTATTTGCTTTCTCTTTTTTTAAAACTGCTTCTCCCAGTTCTCTCTGGTGTGCTTAGTGCTGGTGCAAGAGGAAAGGTGGGAATCCACTGAAGGGGATGTCAGGAAGAGAGCCAGCATCACTGTCAGAGAGCTGTGAGCTCAATTCAAGCTGCAACTCGATAATACAGCCAGGCTTGCTGCAGGAAAAGACTGTAAAAGGCTAAATACTGTTAACTTAGCAGCTGGTGGTATTTAACTACACATAAAATATTCTACATGAAACCCACCAGCAAATATTTCTATTAACTCATTGTACTAACAACAATCTGTCTGACTGAAAGGAAATGTGATTTTCAAACTTATGTAATACAAACATTTGAAACAAGCGCTGTCTGGTGAGCATGCAGCAATAAGTCACCAGTTTCCAAAAACAGATTTCATTGCCTGGAGTTGTAAGTGTGGTTGCAGGAGTCTTACAAGCAGCAAGCTGTTGTTGCTCTGCAGTGGTGACAACTGCCCAGAAGAAACACAGCAGTGGCACTTGGCTGCAAGAACGTGAATTCTCAGACACGTGTATTTCACAGCAGAGGTAAACAAGTAACTGTTAAAATTAACAGCTGCTGCTACTAGTTTTAATAAGCTATGCACACAAACAATATAATTCACCCTGTTCTTACTATATTTGGTGTTGAAGCTCCGAAGAATGAACAAAACATGTTCACATGACTCCTGTAAAATGAAATTAGGACATACTCCCATGAAAATGAAGAGATGTATTTTCTGTTTCCCATTAAATGACCACAACAAAGCAAGAGCAAAGATCATATTTCCCAATCTCTGAAACAATTACCTCACTACATCTCAAGTAAGAACCACTGTCAGCTTTTGTTTGGCTGACTTTCTTTTTCATTTAGAAGAAGGCAATTATCCTCATTTAAACTGGCTAAGATGTTCACATCATTGTTTGTGGTGACAGGATCTCAAAAAGAAAGGTCTTGAATGTGATACTTAAAATATCAAGAAATAAACAAATACATGAAAAACCTTGTTCTACAAAATAAATTCAAACTGATCTTCCAATAACATCCCTTTTTGTCAAGGGGAATAAATTAACAGAATATCTTTCCTAGCTGACCTTCAAATAACATCCTTTTTTGTCAATGAAATTAAATTAGCAGAGAGCTTTTCCTAACACTAAAGCAGAAAAAAAGAAATATAAAAGTAATGGGAAGCAAGAAAAACAACATACCTAGCAGTAAACTGTCAGTTTTCACTCCTGAGTAATTGCTGTCACTATTTAGTAAAATGGTGCCGTGTTGAGATTATTTATTTCCTAAGATCCTTTTGCCTGACAATCTAAAAGAAGGTTTTTTGAAACAGAAATCAAATAGCAGTAACTTTCCTCACAATGTATCTCACATAACGTTTGTGCACAGTATCTTGAGATAGTGATCATTTCTGAGTATGACATGCAGAGGCTTAATGGTGTATTCCTAATGAAAATTATTAGATTTTTTCCATATCTCTGAGTCAGTAACACACCTTTTTCCATATGCTTTATAACAAATATTGGCAGGAATTGGGTAAGTGACTCACCTTCATCTAAAGGAACCTCTTCCTCCTCACAGGGAGAAGGAAGGAGAGGCTGCAGAGGTTCCATGTTGATTATGAGTTGCTTGTTCAAGGAGGGAGAGCTGCGACTCTGGGTAATGCTGGTTCTAAAAGAGTGAGGAAAACAGAGTCAGTTTACTTACAAGGAAATAACTGCAGTCCTATAGGTCTCATCTCAGAATCATTTTGCATAAATTACTAGGCCTTGAGCAATCGTAAAAAGCTCTACACATTGAACGCTGCTTTCAGCTGTGTTATGTTGCACCCTCAGCAGATGTGAACCTTTCAACATCTGAAGTGTAAGAGAGGTTTTGTGCTGGTTTACTTCCTTTACTGCCTGACTTCTTTTCGTCTTAGGCAGGATTTCAGCGTGTCGCTCCTCTCCACCGTGCACAGCATACATTAGTATTTGGATGCAAGGAAGAGGAAGGTTGTTCCATTGCCTCCAGAACTGGATAAAGGATTTGTTACAGTTTGAGCACTGGGGAACAAAGACTAAAGCAGGAACAACTGTATCCCTGTAGTTTACAGATACAGAGTGCTCTGTCTCATGCCCACGCACCCCCGATGCTGCCACCATGCCGCCGGGTACTCAGGCTGGTTTTCCTTCTTGTCTTACTTCACTCTAAGAGGCTTTCCTGGTAGCAGGTGCTGAATATTCTCTGGAAAGTTTTAGGAATGCTATTGATCTTCTTCAATCATGAGGCTTATTAGGCTAAAAATATATTGCTGAGAATATAAAATGGCTTTTTTGAATAAGTTATCTAGGACTTACATGATACAGGCCTGAAGCAAGAGTCCTGCAAGAAATCTCGCCCATTATGTTATAAAATATTTACTTTTGACAAAAGCAAAGATGAAATGGAAGAGGATTCTACTTGACTTGAAATGGTATGTTTATACAGTGCTGAAGTTTCATAAAATGCATTTCAAGTTTGCACAAAGACTCAGCTTACAATTCCACATAAACAAACTGAACAAAGAACCTATTGGAAGTCAAAAGATGGAATTGTATGTTGCTGAGTGTTTAGGTAAACTTGGAACACAGATGTCCAACTATTAACCCATATTAACAGTCATTAAATATTCTGTGGGAATAAACAAGCTTTCTTGCTCAATTGCCATGATTTCTTGTGCCTTAACACATGCCTAAAGATATTTATGTTCTCATTTGCATTCTCTGAACAGTCTCTAATAACTATTTAGCTTAAATATTCACAATCCAAAGCAGGTTTTCACTCAGATTTTTGTAATTATAGTCACTACAACTCAACACTACATCCATAGGGTTGTTATGCAATCCCTGAATCTTTGTGCTTGCTGTAAAGAGCTCTCAAGCAACTCCTGAAATAGGAGTTGTGCCTGGGAGCACACATGAAGCTTCTACTCCATATTTATTTACAAAGATGCCGCCTTCAGGCATGCCCTGGAAGCAAAATATTAAATCATTCAGTGCTTGTTTGTCAGAAGAACTTGCCACTGCATTAATCCTGCGTGACTACACACTCCGACAGATTTTCAGTACACAGTGCTTCCTGTGTAACATCCAAACACTAAGATAATGAACAGTACTCCCTTCTCAGCTGCATGTTTCCTTCCTAATGCTGCCGTGGTACAACTGACCTGACTTTGAGGGTGAGGGCACAGGGAGAAAAAACTTTATATATACTTAGATATATAGATTATATCTACATATAGATCTATCTATATCTATAGATAGATATTTAACCTCAATCAAATAATTTTTTCTAAATGTTTTGTTACCATTTCCTATCCCCAAATCCTCTTTCACAGAGTAACTTGTTTTAAAACCTGCCTTTTTTTGAGCTCAAAATTTTCTATACTTTTTGCCTACTGGTACTATTAAAAGGATCAGCTACCTCTGTCTCCCATTTCACAACCTGAGCTATAAAAGCATCTGAAATCATTAGACTTTTCCTTAGTCTTTCTAAGAAACTGACCTTGGAGCTTCCACAATATTGTAAATGCAAGCTTTGTAAGAAGGTTAATGAAAAAAATATGCCTTGTTATTTATGGATGTTAAATCCATATGATGTTGCTTTATAAACTTATTTGCCCTCCAATCTGTTTCTTTACATACACCAAGTTTTAAACAATATGTTTAAAAGACTTTTAAATATAGAAATCAAAGAAAAGCAAAATACAAGACAAAAAATAATTTTATGTGAAAACCTTTTCTTATGCTGGAAAAAAGAAACCCCTTGGAAAGTAGGCAATAAGCTATTTCCTTAAGCGAGTAACTATTCTCACTTAAAGCAACTATTCTCGTATAAAATACATTTGTGTGCCCAAGTATTCTATACTGCCTCAATGATGCATCTATATTCTGCCTTCTGTGTTCTCACTTAACACATTCTAGACCTTCACTTACCCCATTTTAAAATGTAATCTGGAAAAGCATGTTCAAAAGCATGCTTGTATGGCCTAACTATTAATTGCATAGTAGGGCTGGACAACATATTATAAGTATTTGCTACAAATACATGCCTACCCTTTAGTAAAGACAATCCATTTTTATCTCAAATATAGACAGAATAGCAATATTCAATTACAAATAAACCAAAAACACATCCCCAAACCTGAAAAAAATCTCAATAAAAATAGGAATATGGCTGTAGAATGTTCAGAAAGTTAAGTAACCTTTTTCTAAGAAAGGTTTTAAATAGTTTTCCCTGCTGGCCTCTTCTTTTCTGAAGTACTTTAATCAGTTTCTTAGGAATTTTCACTGTCATAACAATGAGTGATAAGGACCTGAAAGCATTAGTTTGCTTGCTAAGTCTAGCTGCTTATTTCTTACACGCCAAATTTTCCTCTGAAAAAAAGATTCTCTAGTATTTTTTCTCTTTACTGAATAAACATCATGGTTTTTTATCTGACTGGATTATGGAAAAACTATCAAGTATACTTTTAAACATACCTGTAAACATATACAAACCAGAAACTTTCAAAAACAAACAAAATCTAGGAATGAAATGAGAATGTACTTTTCTGTCAGGATCACATAATGACAGTTTTTGTCATAAAACAAAAAATAAGGTATCAATCTGACTAATTAATTAAATCTTCAAAGCAGCACAGTTTAGGTTCGCCTTTGTAGGAGACAATACACCTACTGTCAGAATTTTGTAGCACTGGCAATACATGTTTCCTAAGGCTTGCATGCATAATTGTGCAAGTTCAGAAGGACAGCCATTACCCCTGACAGTAAAGGAAAGAGAATATTTCTGTAGAGAACAATCCTCACTAGTCCTTACAATTTCAATACTGAATGTCAAGACATACCTGTGAACTTCAGGAGGTTCCCTCTGGATTTTAGAGCTTGCCTCCACAACCTCTTTTGCTACTTTTCCACTGTGTTAAAAGATGAAATAAATATTCAAGTAAATATTAAGATACATGCCAAGAACTACATATTGCGAACAATTGAGTTACATTTTAAAAAACCAACAAAAAAAAGGGCAAAAAATAATTCCTATAAAGTGCATATGTAATGTCCCAGAATAAAATCGTGCTGACTAGTTGCGCGTAAAGCTACCAAAGAAAAAGCAACTTTTGTAGTAGAACACCACGACTGGAACTAGACTGATTCTTTAATGCACACCTTGTTCAGAGCTGCCCAGTTGCAGGGGGCATACAATCTCTGCAGTGGCCACACATCCTTGTCTTTACAGAAGCTGCACCAAAAGTGGAGCCTTCTGCTGGTGAAACTACTCTCGATAGAAGTGTCTGTGTGAAAATTCTTGTTTATTTTATAAGTGACACTGAAGAGGCAACAGAAAGTCTTTCAAATCTTGACCTCCACTGGGTGTGAAAAGACCCTCCAGCAGGAAAAGCCCTAAATTTGCCCTGAGTAATTACTGACATTTGCTTACTTTCTGCAATGATTTACCATGAACAAGAAACAGCAAACACCCACCTATATCGAAATCTACTGCCTTTAAAAAATATCTTGCTGCTGGACATTGTCTTGATCTGACTGGATTTTGCATACCTTGAAGAAAAAGAACAGAGGCTGCCACATTTCCATGGACACAATAAGCAAAAATGAACAAGGCAAACGACAAGCTTTATTATTTTTATACTATAAAGTAATATTCAAAAACTGAACTTTCCAACTTTTTTTAAGGCCTTTATAAAAACTAGAACATGAAGCACACATAAAATAATTCAGACGGCACAGAATGACTGAACATGGAACAAGCAATTGTCAGGTAAACAAGTAAATTAAATGCAGACACTTGCTGCTATGGATTTTCATTCACAGAATGAAGGAAAGACCAAAATACCACCTGGTTTGTGGGAAAATGTGGCTATTTCTGGTTTACCACAAGGAAAACATAGAAATAATAAAGATAACTACTTGCCTCCCAAAGTAGGTGCATTTCCAATATCTCTATTCACTTCTTAGTGAACTAAGTAAATTTCTTAGTGGCCTACGTAATTTCCTACTGCTTCTCTGTAATCACCAAGTACACAGCAACCTTTTATCAGAGTCTTTTATAACAAAGATCATGGAAGAGTACCTCAGGCATGCCATTTCCTTGTTGTTGTCTTGAAAATGGCAAATTGATTTTGTACTGAGTCCCTCATTCCCAGACCTTAGTAAACAACTTTCTATGACTAATACCTGCTTGAACATAATCACAATAGTGAACCCTGAACCTGGATCAAAACAGGACTAAAGCTCTGTTTTTCAAAACATGTCATGTGATCATGACTTTACCTTAAATTCCAAGTCTCAAACTCTTTTAGGAAGAGGAGAGGACCAAATTTAATCAAGGCAAAGAGTCACTGCAATGAATTACTCATACAATCTGACTATGTCTGCCCTAATCTTATTAGAATACCTTGTTGGTACTATACAGAACATAAACAGATGGCGTTTATGTAGTGCTGTTAAGTAACTAACAGTCCCCAATGTACAATTCTATTTCTCTGGAACATGTGAAAGCATTTCCTATTGCAAAACTACTATCTTAAGGCTTTAATTCTAGATTGTTTTGGCTTCAGTTTCATGTCTGGAGGATTACTGTTATTTTTCTGTACTCTGCGTATTGACCATTACTGTTTTCCAATCTATTGTCCAGGTCCCTCTCCATAGAATAGCACTATCAATCTTCATTTTATTAAAGTTCTCTTGAAAGACCCACCAAAACTGAAACAGGTGGACATAATTTTAAGCAATCATGCTAAAAAAATAACTCCACTCCCTGAAGTAATTTGGAAAGTAGAAAAATAGATGAGAGAAGCAGCCCCGAACACACCAAAGTCAGAGAAGAATGAGGGGGAGGAGGTGTTCTAGGTGTCAAAGAGTCTACCCTGAAGCCAATGGAGAAAACTCTGAGGAAGGAGGCTGTCCCACTGCAGCCCATTACAGAGCAGATATCCTCACTGCAGCCCGTGGAAGACCCTGTACTACATCAGGTTCACATGCTCTGAGGGAAGCTGCAGCCTGTGGAGAGCCCACACAGGAGCCGGCTCCAGGCAGGAGTTGTGGCCCATGGAGAGGAAAAGAAGATGCAGCAGGTTTACCCTGAAGGACTGCAAGCCGATGGGAAAGACCCATGCTTTAGGAGTTATTAAGGAGATTGAAACAGGGGAACAGTGTAAGAAGGAAGGTGCAGCAGAGAAAAACTGCAATCCCCAGTCCCCATCTCCCTGAGCTGCTCAGGGCAGGGAGGACATAGAGGGGTGAGAAATGAAGGAGTAAAGTTGAGCCTGGAATGAAACAGGGGAAGGGTGGTTTTAGTTTTGTTTCTACTGACAATTTGAAATAGAGTAAAAAACGTAAGAAACAAATTAAATTAAACTTCCCCAAGTCAAGTCCCCGTGACAGTAATTGGAAAATTGAAAAAGCCATCTTTCTGTCTTTATCCTATGCTATAAGATATTTCATCTTGGTTTTTTTCTCTTGAGCTGTTAAGGAGAGGGAGTGAAAGAGCAGCTCTTAGCCAGGTAGGCATCTGGCACCTAGTCAAGATCAAGCTCCTACAACCATGTATTTGTGACCAAACCCCAAACAGTAAATATTACAACCCTTTAAAAACAAGAGCAGAGAGGTGATATTCCTATAAGCCTCCCTGAGACATTTTTACTTTGAGCACTAATTTCTCTTCTTTGGGTGGAAATTATTTCCTATTCCCTATTTATTTTTTGTAACATAAAATAAAGCCACTCAAACACCATGCACTATTGTCCTACATAAGTCTACTTTCAGTGGAAAATGCTTCCTGATAAACTTCATGTTAGTCTTTATATATAGACTATATTTAGACTTTATATAGTCTTAAGCACAGCAGACATTAATACAGAGAATTAACAGATGCATTGTGGCAGCTTCTACCTCCTGCTTCTTCATTGAATTTATCAATTGAATAGATTATATATTATTTTATCACTGTTGAAACTAAACAAGGACTCTTTTCCAACTTAAAGCAGGTCATTAACATCCAGGTTAGAAGACACATTCTTCCTGCTTATTATTTACCATTACAGCAGCCCCCTGGTGTTGCTATGTGTCAACACAGAATGAGTAATTTTTATAATATATGCAAGAGGCTGTAAGGAGAGACTAAGTAGCAAGAATAAAAGCTGCATGCCTAAAGGGAAGCATCAATAAACAGACCTAAGAAAGCCAGTGGAGGGCAGAAAGAATGCAGAGGATCTTTATAATGAGGAATTATTATCAGGTTCTCTTTTAGGGAATAGGGATGTAGATACTCCTTTTCTTCTTGTCACTTTACAGGCTTTTTTTGTTTAACAAGATACAGGTATCTTTCGAAATATATACAAGAACATTTTCTTTTCTTTTTTAAATCATAGCACAGAACTGTTTATTTTTCAATCAACTCTTACTAAGCCTTGGATTTCTAGTGGAAGAACAATTATCTCCTGGCAGAAGAGCCCAGAGAATCAGGCATAACAGATTACTTCCTCCATGCTCAAGATATTCCACGGCAGGGCTAAGATTAACAGCTATGTTCCCGGACACAAGTGCCATACTGTGTCCATCCAATATCTCACTACAGAGCAGCAAAAAGAGCATGCTGGAGAAAGTGTAATTATTCACTGCCAAAATCCTCCTGCCTCATTTACATTTTAAATAATTTTTAATACTGACTTGAAATGAAATAATATTCCCCATTAACTTGCATATTTTCTGTTTTCATTTTGCATTCTGTTAATGAAACAGAACATTTCACATTGAATGATCTACTCACATGCACTTTTTTTTTTTACTTTTAGTATAGATAACGGCTTCAGGTGTACATACTTGTAAAAAGCCTGGTTCTCCACCCCACATTTCCAAAGATGCTTGCAGGCTGCTGGTGTAGAGGTATGGAATGACAGCACAGCCTTTTTCTAAGTGCAAGGAAAAGAAAGCAAATGAAAGCAGTGAAAATGTTGAATTCTCAATGATTTAAGTAGCTGTACCTAATGGCATCACCATTAACCAGATACCCTGAAGACCAAGATTTCCTGTGTAGCCTAAAACTGTGGTTCACTCACGGATGTAGAATACATACATAGCTAATATTTAAACTGCCCAGGTGATTTTTTCAGAAATAAAAGGTGATGCTTGGAGGAGGTATGGAAGAGCATGTGTACAAGTGGATTGTAAAATAAGTGTGGATTGTAAAATAACTGTATAACTGGTCAAAATCAAAGGAGGAAAATCACTGTGTTCAATATTCTACATTGCACTGTTGCTGCACTACTTACCATCCACCACTCCCTGTTCCCCACCATTTGATGTCCTACCATCAAAATCTCCATGCAACCACACAAGCAGTCCTGATACCAGACATTATTTTGTTCCTTCATTTTCTTTCCTCACCCGCATTTAAAACCATCACCTTAGACTATATCACTCTGACCCAGGGAAAGAACTGATTATAACATGCTGTAGGCAAAAATCTCCAGGGTTTCGATGACAAGAGCCCAATGACTCCTAACTACACGGGACAGACGCTAGACTTTTCAGCTGACCAAGATGTGAGGACGTGATTGTGATTATCCAAAAATACCTCACATTGATCCAGGTATCAATGCTTACTTGAATTTGCAATCATATACAGACATCTTCTATACTTTAAAATGGGTGTGTACAGCTTTGGCACTTCAAAATAAATTAAACCTTGACTCCAAAGGCATCCCGAACAATGAACTAGCAACATAGCACAAATATTAAGTGAGAAATGTCTCAACCCTTTGCAAATTAGACATTCTTTCAAAATGAGCAATATTCCCATTCACTTATTCTATATTTTAGTTACAATATGAAGTACAATCATTGATTATTTAGAAGTTCGTTTAGTTAAAAAAAAATGTTCTGCCTTAGTGGATCTTAATCAAACACAGAAGTTCTTTAAAAATATTAAACCTAACCTCTTTCTGAGCTCCAAACACATAAAAAGTCTTCCCTTCAAATTTCAGTTTATAGACATCACACCTAGAAAGAGAAAAAATATTTAAGCATAGGAAGAAAAGATAGATCTACAAGTAAGAAAAGCAACTGACATGTAAGTTACCCTGATTCCCAAAGTCAAGTCACTATCAAATGACAAAGGGCCTCAACAGACCTTACAACGTTTAGGATAAAAGTATTTAATATTCTACTTTTTTTTTAGAGAACATAAGCCCAGAGTATTTCTTTTACATCCGTATGCCCCTTCAAAGAATTAACTTTCTCTGCTGGAAAGTGAAGAGGAAATTAAAGGTAGGAAGAAGCTTATATTTACACTCTATTTATGACACAGTTTGTAATTCCTCTTATATCTTAAAATCTTACAAAGTCTATTGTAATTAAATTCAGAGAAAGATAATGTTCTTTTCTCTATATTTATTTATCTGAGACTTCATATCACACATCTTAGTAACTGACTACTTACTACAGAACACAACAGAAAGAAAAAGAAAATATTTGACAGCACTTGTTATAGAGGGGCATTATGAGTTTTAAATCTTTATCAAAATTTAATTTAATAAAGTTTGAGAGCTCAATCTACATTTGGAAACATACTGCACCATAAAAAGGCAATGTGATGCCTCTGCTTAAATTGTAATGGAAATTTTGTCATTACCAGAGTTAAAATGGAGACACTGTTGTTTTTCATAAATTTCTCTAGGGGTTTTGGATGTCAGAGTTGAAATGGGAATAATTCTGGAGGCAAGGACAATGCTATCCCTGAAACTTTATAACAAGAGTTTTCCTTTTACGTGAGAAAAACAAAAATCATTCCAGCTGAGAAAGCTTTTACATTGAAAAGAAAATCTCAAATATGAATCTGCACTTTTATTGTGTAGTGCAAATTTCAGCTACAATTAATTACAGCTACACTCCTAGGCCTCCGAAATGAAAGAAGAGGTACATAGTGTTCAGACAAATCTCACCAGATTGACCTTCCAACCTTTAGTGTAACACTGAGACAATTTATTGGCTTTTCCTCTATCACTATTGCATTTTTTATCCGGTTTACCTATTAATGCACTTAATAAATACACCTAGATCTCCAAAAGGACGTTATCCACAAATAACATGAAAAGCTAAGTTCTGTGAATTCATTTCCCACAGTGTGGCAGACACAGCTTGGCAAGTGCTACTCTCTCCTCAGTGCACCATAGGCCGATGTCACACTTATATTGTCCTTATGCCAAAACCACAAACCACTGAAGCACTGTGACCAGGGCTACCTGCAATTAACCCTAGGGAAACTACAGCACAAATCCAGGACTGCAAATGGATGGCATTTGACAGGCATGACCCCAGAGCCATGGGGAACTCAGTTGTACACACAGGACTACACTGACTTTACACTTCTGAGGATTTCAGGTTATTCAACCATCAGGGAGGTTTCTACAGATATGCAGCAAAGAGCCCAGCTTCACGTTTATTTCACCTTCTGCCCATCTTGATACCAGCAGACAGACTGAGAGTTCTGAGATGGAACAGCCACATCTAAGTAACTGCTGTTAGCATCCGTGTAGCAGCAGGGCTAAAATGAGATTATCAACATCTAAGCATGGCTGGTCACTCTGCACCAGACTTCTGAGGACATGGCCAGCTGCCCTGCTCTCATCACCTGCAGGAACTCAGTTTTATCGCTTTGTCAAATGTGGCTGACTGAGACTAATTGGTTAAGTCCAGGAGCACAAAAGAAAAGCAAAACCAGACAAACCAAGGACAATTGCCTAGGTGCCCACTTCTTAAAAACAGAGACTAAAAAAATAAAAGTTCAAAGGCATTCTCATCTCCTCCTCCTCTGCTTACCAAATAAGTTCTTTTATAGTTTTCAAATTGAGGTTAATTAAATGAGGAAATAGTAATATTTCCAAGAGTCAAGTAAAGAGTAAGGTGGACTCTTGTAAATTATTCCAGATATCTCTGCCAATAAACCCCACTGGTGATTTACAGCATAGCTGAAAAATCAACTTACTCGGTTTTACTATTTGTAAATTATGTTGACCAATGCACCCTGTGGAGCAATTTTCACTGGGGGATGAATGAGACCAAATATGCTGTTGTTGTCATTATTATTGTTGTTGTTACCTAAAATCCTTTAAAACAGAAACATGATGGAGCAGGAGAAGTCATATTCACATGGTTCACCTTAGAGACAACAAGTGCAGGTGAAGATGGCAGGAAGAAGAGAAGACACAGGAGAAGATACTCTTGTTTGTTAAGATATTCTTACATCATATGCTTACCATTTTAATAAATGAATTCTTTTATTCCCCTGGAAAACTACAAATCCTGCAGCTGTGAATCCTAAAAATGTAGTTGTCCCGAATGAGTCCTTGAAAGAGAAAAAGAAACATAACTTTCCCTCATCCAATGAGGTATTTCTTACTGATAGCATAAATTGTTAGTCCATTCTAGATTAACTCTATTTTGTTTTCCTTTTCCAAAAAAAATTTGCCTTCAAAATGTTCACTTCTAAAGAAAAAGACTGCTCTTGGCAATATAGGCCTCATTTATTTCTAGGCACTTAAGTGAGTAACAGCATCTTATGCTTTGTTCCCATCTACCTGTAGCTGATGACAACAGGACTCCTTAGGTAGACTTACCAATTTTATTGAAAATGCACTTCCCTGAATGTCCCATTCTTAACAGGATGACTAACTACAAACTAGGGATTCATATCTGCTTCAACACTGATATTTTTAAAGATTTCACAATACATTGTTCCTCTGCAAGATGTTGTGTTGGAAATACTGCTGACAGACAGCATTTATGACTATAAGTTTCTGTTTTATACTCAAGTACTCTGGAGTACAAACCAGAACATATAGTGGTACTTGCCCTCCAAATACAAAAGACGATTTTTAAAATATTTTACTCCACAATAAAAGTTCTGCCTGATTATTTTTGATTAATGATTAAGGTGAAGTTTATATTAACTGGACTTTCTGTCGAAGTTCCATACCCTCATCTCGCTAAAGATAGTCAACTTTATTATGCCTTATGTTTCATCAACAAAATAAAAGAGGAACAGAAACAGGGATGGTTCTGGAGTAGCAGCCACAGCATTGGAAGGAGCACACCAAAAGGAGCCAGTGAAGAACCTTGCTTTGCAGTTCACTGCCAGAAGACAGCAGACAAATTTTCCTTAAGCAGGGGTGATGAACCTCTGATTGCCCCCCACACTACAAGCCCTGCCACACGGGTAAAGAGGAAATTCTGAGCCAGTTATGCCTCTAAGTGCCAGCCTAAGTCTCTGGGATGCCTTTTGAAAATCTGCAGTATAGTTTGAAAGCAAAGTTTACTATGTCATTGACTTCACTAAGCTCTGAACCAGACTGTGTCTTTCACACAGGAGCACCAGTCCTGACAAAGTATGTACGAAACCCTATGCACTTTTATCTTAGAGCTGACTGCTTGAGGGTGCTCCCCACCAAAACAGCTAACTGAACAGTACTGCTGTCCCAGCAGACGAGATAGTACAGAGCCAAAGCAAAAGCAGCAGTTAAAACAACAAAGCAAGTCACACTAAAAATAAACACTGCAGATTATGCACAGACAACCAAGTAATTAAAAATGGAGATATAAGGGATAATCAGAACTGGTAATTGAGATCACCTTCTTATACAGGACCACAAAACAGCAAAGTGGGAAGTGGGAATGGGAAGTGGGTTCTCCTCTTTGTACATTTGG
This sequence comes from Ptilonorhynchus violaceus, assembly GCA_013397565.1. Taxonomy (NCBI): domain Eukaryota; kingdom Metazoa; phylum Chordata; class Aves; order Passeriformes; family Ptilonorhynchidae; genus Ptilonorhynchus; species Ptilonorhynchus violaceus. Next base: position 76,050 of record VZRJ01005134.1, on the reverse strand, counting down.
TTTTCTGTTCTTCCTAAGATTTGCGTATTTTGATGGTGTTTGAAAAACTAACCTGCCTAGGAGTATCAATTTGTTGCATCTTCCGGGCAGAATAATGCTGAATCCTGAAAACCTTGGCAAACAAAAAGTATTTCACACCTGGAGTACTTAAGAGAAGCCTTTGCATTAAATGCAAAGAAATCATGAAGTATAATCAGAGCTCATGTCATGACACTCTAGTAGATTCTCCTATGATGTTCTTCTGCTTCCTCTAGAGAGACCTTCCTTTTGACTGATGCAGAAATGTTATGCAGAATCAATGTTCTTCCAAGGCTTAAGCATAATATGTAGTTCCAGGGCAGTTTTTTTATAAATTACTCCCTATTTGTGCCTGGATAAAAACCAGAGCTAAATCAATTCCATTAATGGCTTTTAACTAAATGTTACTAAAAAGAACATTTTATTAAATATTAGTAAAAAGAACTGTTACCTTGCAAGGATGAGGATCAACACCATAAGTTTCCAAAGAATTTGCTTTCAGAAGCAAGTTAAATTCAGCAACAGCCGGACTCTGACCTCTGAAATTACAAAAGAAACGGGAGTTTGGCAGTAAAAAGATATAGAAGAAAAAGAGTTTTTGACTGGAGAGTTTAAATGCCTAAAAACAGGAGAAAGGAGAGTTTTTACTGACATTCAAACTATTTCAGCCGTGTTTTGTTTATAATAAAAGATGGAAAACTTTTCACATGCTTTCTTCCACTGAGCTGTAAAATGCCTGACATTTTCAGGTAAATTCTAATGGTTTTTTCTCAATCCTAAGATAACAACCAAGTAGAATTATCTAATATCCTGCAAGTATTTCTTGTCTTTTGATATACACTCATGTCAGCCTGAATATGAAATAAACCTCAGCATCTTTTTTCCACAAACTCTTGCTCCCCATCTCATTTAGAAGGATTGTGCGGATTAACAAACATTCCTTCCAGTGCAGGGTATAAACATGGCAATCATATTACATTGCCTACTCAGATGTATGCCTAATTATAGCAGTGCCTGCCACCAACATGATAGCTCAGAATCTGTCAGCATTTCCATTTATACACCCCTATTTTTAGGGTGTCTATAATCAACAGTGAATATACACTAAAGCCTGAAACATGGCATGCAAGTCTTGAGTTCTAGAGTAAGTTTTAATATTTGAATTTTGCTAACTCCTGCCATTACAATAAGCTCTAACACAGATTTACAATGCCTATTTGAAAGTGAACTGTTTCAAGTATTACTTCATTTACGTATCTGTATGAGTAGAGTACATGATTTTGATAGGTGATGTGGTTTTATGATAATGAACAGTGCCTAGGACCTTTAGAAAGCCAGGCCTCATACTTTTCATGCAAATCATTTAAAAAAAAAAAAAAAGAGCCATAAACAAATTTTCAAGGTACATAGCAGTAGTCATACTTTATGCTAGCCCTGAATTTTGGAGTCCAGCCTCACAGTGTGACCAATGATACATGGGAATTGACATTTAAAACGGCACTATTGTGTAGCATAATTTCCCTGTAAGTCTGTTATTCTCCATCAGGTTAGAAACCAACAAGCATTGACATATGACATCCCATATCTGGCCCAAAGTTCAGTTTAACAATTAAGACAACATCTAGCATGCTTGTGGACATCAAACCCTATTTTGAATCTAACAGGATGATGACCTGTGGCAATGGAAGTATCAATAACCTTTTCTGTTACAAAGTTTTAAAACTGCTCATTTTTACTTCACTGTTCATCATCTCTAAGTCAATCCCATGATATTGGGTTTTCTTGGGTTTCTTCAGACCACATTTTTGTGGATGTTTTGCTTTTAAATTTAAAAAACCCCAACATATTAGAGAAGAAGTGGTCTTCTTTTTCCTTCTTATTAGGGTCTCTTTCTCACCCCATGCCAATGAGGAAGAACATGTATTAAAGGGACCAACAAAAATTACAAATATATGTTTAAATAGCTAAATATTTAAGTAGAAAGCAGCATGAAAGCAGCAAACAAAACAAAAATGCTTATTTTTCCAGTCAATTTTTTGGTGGATCTACTAAACTTTTTCTCCATTTTGAATACTAATAGATCACAACTTCATGTGTCATCACAACTGTAAGACCATAAATGACCCTTAAAAAGGCAACAAGTTTGTTTCATGTACCAGTCAACTGCACTTGACAGAAGTAATTAAGTAGTTTGACCTAAATTACTTAGAATACTTATGTTGCATAGTGAAAAGCCAACAAAGAGATGGTTTGATTGCTTATTGGATATTGGGCCTTACAAAAATCAAAAACTATAAAATGCATCTTTTATCCACCTCCGTTTGCTGGTACGAAGGATAGTCAGTCTTCTGGTTTCAATGGACCAAAAAGCGACAAGTACTTTGCAACAATGTGGTTTGAGGAGTTGGCATGTTCAAATGGGGAAAAAAACTTGCTATTACTATTAAAGAGACACATTACAAAAAACATTATTAGTCTCCCCTTACCCACAGCCTCTGAAACTATGCTGATTTTGTGTACATCAAGCGGAACAAGCTGTGGTACTTTGAAAAAAAAAAAGCACAAGACATGGACAAATTTGATCTTATCGGATTACAGGCTCATCAAATGGCTACAGTGCAAAGCCTTAAAAGAACATCACAAAGCACAAGAGTCAAGGGCAATATCAAATGAAAAAATCCTCATTCATCTCTTATCAAAGGATTAATATTTAAGGCTTGATAATATGCTTTTCATGTGTAACTTGGTAATGAAATTTTTCTTACTACATGAAAGTATAACTGTAGCAAATCCTATCAGCAAAGGAAAGTCAAAATTTTTTTATCAATCACTGATCTAACATTAGATATGCCTTTGATTTGCTTTGTTAAAAAGCCCTTAAGCTTTCTGCATGCAACAAACAGCCTTACACAAGAATTTATAGAGTGTCCTCACTTATGCAAGTGTTTCAACTATTGCCTCTTACAGTGGAAAACCAGAAAATACTTAGGCAACACATCTTTACTGTTTTGGAACTCAGTAGTCTCAGGAAAGTCGTGTGTCTCATTGCATTTACTGCTCTTGACCTTATTTTTCGGTATATATTCAGCATTAAGTGAAAGATATATTCCCTTCCTATATGTTGCAGGCACTACAGCACCCAGCTGCAGCATGGCAAAGATATTGAACAGGACCAGGAAAAAAAAACATTGCCCAGAAGAGTTTCTGCATACCATACAAATGATAAAAAGTGAGTTACTTGTGAAATTAGAGTTCCACAGATAATAGCTACAAATTAACGATTCAACCTAGGAATCAATCAATCCAAAATTTCCTAGTAAAATTTTAATGAAACAAGGACTTCAATAGAACACTAAGAAGTATGTAACACACTCTGTTTTTAACTTGAGGTTCATGAGAAGTATGCACTAAAGGATGCAAAAGTTCTGTTTGTTTCCCACAGGATCCCCAACTCCAAAGCACTTCAAAGGCAAGGAAGCTCAACAGGGAATAACTTCCAGGGTGTGTGTCACAGCAATGGTCTACTTGCTCCGCTCACTGCCAATACCAATTCACTCCAGAATTTTCTCCCCTTCATACCTTGCCTTTGAAGTATGCATCTGTTACATACTGAAGTGGTGAAACATAGTGAAAGTCAAGGATCAGATAGGACAGTATTGAGCATTAATTCCTTTTAACAAAGAAGACCATATAGCAAGAACAACAAAATAAAAACATTTTCAGTGCTATTCTCAGCTTCTTGCTTCCTGAATGACATTAGTGAGGTCACTTGATTCGTCTTCTCTGATTCTCTTACTGACTTATAAAGTGCTGTGAGATACTATTATTAACAAACCAGTAATAATAACATTTATAGTCCACCCTTTTCCCTCATCTCTGTGTCAAGCAAAGGCACTTGCTGCAGAATACAGTAGCAATACTTTACTAGAGTATGTCCTACGTATATTTAATTTCTGGATTTGTGGTTTGTAAGGTGTATTCTTTTAATAAAAGAATAAATCAAGATGTACATAATGTTCTGGCCTCTATAGCCGTTACATGTTCACCTCCATGCAAACCAGGGAAACCAGCCATAATGCTTTAAATAACATAGGCTCAATCTCCATCAACCACTCTTTGCTATGCCCTGCAACTGTGGATATATTTCACTGCAGTCTCAGGAGAGAAAAGAACAACAATTTCAAGAAGGATGTCCACCTATTAACCTATAACCTTGCTGTTATATCCCAGATCTTGCAGAGGACATCCCTCGGCAGAAGAGAGATGTCCTGGGTTTCCTTGTAACCTAAAATAAAGCTAGAACTCTGCATAAAGAATCAGTGCATTTAGCTACACTGTAAACTGAACAGAGAACTGCTTACCACATGAATAAGGTTTTGCTGTTGTGTCTTTAAATCTTTTTATATGTAGTTGAGACTCCAACCACTATAAAACTGTAGTGCTAGTGGTCTTGAGCAGCTTTTAGTTTAAGCTCAGAAGATTTTGGCAGATAGTGGAGATATTTTTAAATAAAGTCTGTTTGCTATTATTTTTAGTCATGATAATGATGCTATGTGGTATTGAAATAAACCTGCTATGATTATTAGTGTTTCGGTTGTAGTGGAAATCATAGCACAGCGCGATAATTTCAAAGAAAGGCACTAAATGAAGACACTGGGAAATGAAATTGCATTGTAGGCTGTGGTTCAGTTTAACAGAATAGCAAGGCCACACTCAGCATATTGCCCAAGCAGCAGGGCAGCTCCCCAAGAACCGCCCAGCCTGGCACTAGGGAGAGGAAAGCCTTTAAAGAGGTCTGCATATGGAGAGAAACATTATCATCTAGGAAGTAAATGAATTGCCTAAAATTGCTGGAACACACTAAACCTGGAAAGCTGCAGAACATTTACATATCGATTTTCACTTTTACTCTGCAAAATTGTTTTTTCTCTCAGACAGATAGAATCCAAGTAAAACTCAAATAATCGCTTTAAAACAATAAACAAACTCTTTTACTGAGTCTATTAAATGCTTATGGGTTTCATTTTACAGCATGCACGCTATAACGATAGCTGCCACTTACATAATTCCTTCTACCAGAACATTTCAAATTACTTGTGCACCTTCAGAGATCAGACTGAAATGGTGTCTCTGAAGTATGTGTTCAGACATTTGTATTTCAGCTTTACTTCATAAATTGATGCAATGACACAGACAGCTTTAAGCGTATTCAATGACAGAATACGTTTACAGAACAGATACAGTTTGGATTTACCTATTATCAATTTAAAATATATTCCCATGATATAGAGAAATCTACTACGCTTTCTAGTTTTATTATCACAGTAGATTAATATTTCTGGTCCAGACACACCTAACCCAAAAAGCCTTCCCCAAATAAAGAAGAGGTGAAGAGGGAAGAGGGGGGCAGAGGAGAGAGGTCCTTCCAGCTGATGAAGAAATCTACATTGTAGAATTCCTCACAGACGTCTGAAGATAACAGTTGTTAAGTATGCAGAACCTGAATCCAAACCTCACCACGAGAGAGACAACAACTACATGATAAAAACAATGATATTTGTAGATCACAATTATGACCACTATTCCCAGGGAATAAAAAGGTAAAAAAATAAAGTACATGCACATGCACACACACACAAAATAAATCTTTCCTAAAGCTAAAAAATTATCAATGTTGCCATAAATATTACAACGTTTTTCAACTCAAGCAGATTACCCTTTCTACTGAATACTTCTTGGAATCATACTGAAAGAAAAATCCCATGTATTGATGTATGTTTTCAATTTTTCAAAAGAGAATGGGAAAGACAACTCTTTTGTCTGTGAAGTTCCTTTCTCTAGATTACTGCTACAACTGCATCTTCCATTAAATTCCTGCTCAGGTGAAGCTGTTCCTCATCATAAACCTTCTGGAAATATTCTCTGTGCCATGCAAACACTAATCCAACAAAGCAACATCTCACTATTTTCTGTTTAGTGCATCCGGAATTACAAGAAATTCCTTGACTTGAATTGGTTTTAAGCACACTTCTGTCAGAAAACACATGGTTCAGAAAAACAAAGCTTTGAGGAAATCAGTACACACTGAATCCTTCAGGGAAAGGACTAGATGATTTAATTCCAACCATCTCTCTAATTCATCCAGATTACAATTGATACAATTTCTGGAGTGGAAACACTGGGAAAATGTAGCAGAATAGAAACAAATGATTCACCAATTACAGGACACAAAATAGCGTTTTATTACAAAGAGACAATTAGTTATTTTTCAAGTTCAAGTTTTTCAAGTGACACTTGCCAACATATGGCCTGATAGATAAATCTAAATGCCTACACTGGGAAACTCTAAGTAAGGCAGCATGGGATACCAAAGCTGAAATGAAGAGGACATTCAGCACAGCCAGGGCTGTAATGTAGGTGGGCAGCTGTCACCGCTGCTGCCTGAGAACTCCCACTACACATCATTGTCCTCCTCAGCCCTCCAAAGTCATCAGTATACTTTGTATACCTAGGAATTAAAAAAACTTTGGCTGTTTAGGCCTAGAAGGCACCCATTCCTGCAGTAGCCCAAGCCCCACTCTTTTGCAGACATCCCCCTCAGCTCCATGTAAACTTCAACAGATCCTCGATCCCCAGCAAAGTGGCTCCTGCTGCGTGTAACATGACTTGCAAGTTTTGGAGCATACTGTCTGTCCTTCCAATTGAGTTCCCTTTGTGTATTTGAGGCTGTTAGATACCTATGTGATTAGGGTAGTACTAGAAGCTAAATATAAAGTGTAGATGAGTGTGCTACCAGCACTATGCATAAAACCAGATAATACGTAGTTTTAATTGTAAGAAGAACTTAAATGAAATAAATCCACCTTATTCTGGACTTGCTAAATGGGAATTTAGTTTTAGAGCTTTTTAATGTATTCAACAGCATGCAAGAAGTTGCTTTAATCTTGAATGAAATGGTATTAACACCCACAAAGAGAAGCATTTCTAGCAACCGTTGCCAAGTGTTCTAGGACAGCCTCCCAGATTGTACTCAGATAGTAACATTTGTAGTTATGCTTGCCAGTGGCTCCACTGACAGCTGCACAAGAGCTGGAGAGCCACACCGGCGGAGATCGGGATATCCTGTACTCCTGCTGGCACCACAGTCAGAGCCACATGGGAACCGATGGTATGGCTAAGGAAATACTGTAGGAGTCAAAGCAGCACAGGAAATTGAAAAGTGCTTAAATCCTCACTGAGTAGTTACAATGTAGATGATGCAGCAAAGCATAAAAATGCTATATGCCTTCCAAATAAAATTTAAACACCTCCTCTCCTTTAGCTTGGATCAAAGACAAGCATTAATTTGCTACTCTGATTTTCAAGAAAATTCCCCCTTTAGCTTAACACTTTAAGTTGCTTTTGAGCTTGTTATTATCAGAATATGGCAGTGATTTCACACCCTCAGAGGAAACTTTTTCTTCTCCCAAAAGATATTCTCTCACATTCTCTGTCTTCTGCAAAAACTGGAGCATTTGATACACGAAATAGAGACATCAGCCAATTCAATAGCACTTGGATATCTCAAGCCTGTATTCACATTGGCCATACAAGGGAGTAATAAATAAGCTGCGTTTACCTATATGAGATCAGCATGGGAAACAGGCATTTGAACAGGTCATGTAACTCTATAATCTATTTGAAGTTAATGTTTGTGTGGGGCTTTCAGAAAAATTAAAGGCTTTTTACATAACACTTCCATAGATACACGGTGTAATATTTCATCTCAGGAATAAAAAAGGATTAGTAGTTTTCAGATGGGATTAAAAAAAAAAAAAAAAAAAGTTTGTTTTTAAACCCCTGAGTTCCTAAAAAAAAAAAAAAAAAAAAAAAAAAAAAAAAAAAAAAAGAAGAAAAAACAAAACAGAAGAAGAAAAAAAACACCACCAAAACATTAGTCCTACAAATAAAAATTCCCTTGACAGGGACTAATATCCATCTTTCCCTCAGAAATCTCTGTATTTCCAGGTGCCTAGCCTGTGTGAGCTCTGGCTGAAAGGTATCTTTCAAAAACCAGAGAACTTTATCAGAGTAAAAAACTCTGTTAAATGACATAAGACTTGATATCGAGTTCATACAAAGGTATTTTTGTCTTCTGTCTTTTGTCTTGTTCTATACCACTCCCTTTTTTAATGAGGGAAGAATAATTAATTAAAATTCACAGGACAATCACAACTCAACAGACCTGCCATACATTTCTGTCTGTCACATTTATATTTTTGTAATTAAGTGCAGCTGAAACTCACATAATAGGTGGCATTTTTCTAAAATCCAGTGATGTGCTCACAGCCAAAAAGGATAAGAAATAATGGCACCATGTCATATATCTGCTTTAAGTTCTTTAAGAAGGCTTCTAAATGACACCCAATGAGTCACTAGATCGCTGGAAGCTGTCACAGTACCCTATTGCTTTTTCCCAGACACTTCTCTCATGATCTTCATGTTCCTTTCTAAAGCTAAATTCTTCCATCATTCTGTAGGACAGAAGAAAAGAAAGGACCAATGACCAGGCCTTAAGGATGCTGGCACATGATTCAGTGAAAAATTGGCCTCTTCCAAGCCCCAGGGCTTTTGTTATATGGGAGCCTGCTGCAGGAGAGAGATGTCATGATCTTTGTTTACGCATTTGAAGCAAACAAAGAATCTGACTCACAGAGCTGAAAGGGAGAGGTAACTATTCTGAAGGTAGACAAATGGCAGCTGGATTAAAAAGGCTCTGAGTCTCATGTGTCCTTCTCACATGTTAGCTGTCAGCTAACACATCACTCAAGTATCTTGCAAAAGAAGGCCAGGGGAAGCCCTTACAGCACTTTTAAAAATACTCATTGAGCAGCACAATATTAATTTTTATCAGAAAATTCAACTTGTGGAATGCATTGAAATAGATGTGGTAATCAATGCCACAGAGAAGCCTGTAAGCTCAGGGGTTTTCCTACCATTTTTTTCCAGCTAGATACGTAAATCTGATCATCTAGCACTGAACCTCTCTGTATATAGTTCATTATATGTCAGATATGTTTTATTAATTGGTACTCCTAGAATAGAAATTCATGGAATTAAATATTCAGAAAAAGGTAAAACTTCTTTGCGACTAGTGAACGTCTGATATAAAAAGTGTAAGAGGATGATCAGTTTTGAGAAGTGGGAGCTACAGTGGAAAATTGCCAGATTGCAGCTATCCAGACAGCTCTGAAACTGTTTTTGTTCTCTGCAAATAGACAAATAGGTAAGGCACACCACATGCTGTCATAAGCAAACAGAAAAGAAAGATGGCAGTTCTTGAGGGCTGCAAAGAGCTACAAGCCACTGAGCCTAAAATTCATAACATACAAATTGGTAAAATATAGAAAGAGAATTAAGGAACATGTAAGTGCGATATACAAGCAGAGTTCTGATATAAATTATAGTTATGCCCCAAACACCTCCTGGGGTTTTTTTATAGGAACAAGCAGATCCACAAGCAGAAAAAGTCAGCCTGATGCCATCTGATTTCCAAACGGTAATAATGAATTGTGTCCCTTGTCAAGACTACTGAGGAAATTCAGGTGACATCCTCACATGCTAAGCCACCACTGATGGGAGAAATTCAAGACTCAGAGAATCCCAGAGGGAGCTGTGCGAAAGTTTATAACATTTACTGTCATGGGATCAGACAGATTACACCAAGAGGAAAGGGGATTTAAAAATGTGTCTGGTCATTCATAACAGAGGAGCTAGATGATTACATTCACAATGGATGTGCAGAATTACACATAAATGAAAAAGCAAACCAACACAAAAAAAATACATCTCTCCCAGTGTTATGAAATACAAACCCCACCAGCTTTGGCCTACCTCCCTTCCTTCTCTTCTCCTAACTTTAAGTAAAGGACTAGCCTGTTCTTGAAAGACTGAATTTATCAAAGTCTTTTCAATTGCATCTTGGCTTAACTGATGAAAGATCTTGGTTTTTAAAGGTTGAATTTATCCTTTGGAAATCTGCAGACACTGCATTGAGCAATACAAAAAAGAGAAGACACATTAATACTGGCAGGCTTATTGTCATGAACGTTGCACTTTGCTTGAAAAACATTCTATAGGCTTCTGGAAAAAAAATGTGTTTTAAGCTTTAACTCTTCTGGAAAGGAATTCTTCTCCTTTTTTTTTCTTATATTGAAATATGAAAACAAAGCACACAGGTTTTGAGCAAGTGCAAAGGGCCTTGTAAGCTTTCAATAAAAACTGTTCTTCTGCTTTATGTAATTAATCATTTGCTTTCATTTGAGTTTTTGCACATTGTATTCCTTTCCCTGTGTTCCAAGGACTATCCTCAAGTAAGCAAAATGCCGAGAGCCTCACGGAAGCTCCCTCTCTACTCTCTGTGTGTCATTCACTGACAACCCTGAAGAGGGTATAGTTGCACAGCTCACTGCTATTTCTCTCCTGAAACTCACTTAACTTAGAAACCAAAAGATTGACTAATCTGTTTCCTCCTTTCACTTTTGTTACAGTATTAAAAGTTTAGGACAGAAAAAGAGCATGCAGAGAGTTCTGGATCTCACCTCCTTAGTCTTCCAAGGAAGTTACTTAAATACATTTCTGTGCAATTCACCACTATGTTAACAACCTACAGATAAAATAACCTAATTATAGTTTCAATCAGGTCAATATCTAAAAAGAATTTTAGAATTGCACTACAGACAGAAATTTCCGAGCAAAAAATGTGTGATCCCTAAATGAAACATTATTCCACTAATCAGCCAGAGCAGCCTTATCATGTGAACTGCTCCCACTAACCAGACCTACATTTCAAGCTAATGAGGTCTAAATTACCAGCAGTCATACAGGAATCAGCTACGATTAATGAAGGTTAACAGGCAGAGAAAACCCCCTAAGCTGAAACCACATTTTCAAATATAGTCTATTAGACAGCTTATTGGTATAGCTTCTATTATAATTCATGGAACAAATCCTCCTAAGATAACATACACTATTTGGAAACAGATAAAAGTATTTCTTAGCTGTCTCTTTACCAAACAGCATTCTAAATTACCTGAATTCATTTTTATGCATTTCAGCTATTTTCTTCTCGAGCTTTTGTGACTGCTTGGGAAAAATCTTAAAGTCGTTGATGTAATTCTCTGGGTGTTCATCAGGATCGTAATCACCAAGCTCAGCTAAAGAGATCCAAAATACAAAACAAAACAGAAAAATCCAATTGCATCATTAGTTACTAAGGAAATAAGTCTGTAAATGCAGTGCAATTCAAGATACTCCCATGCTTAGTAAGAATCCAGCATCTCTCAAGAAATGCTGCTTTAAGGAATTGATAGTTAACTGAAACAAAAAAAATCCTTATAACTGGGCCACTTCAATCAATGAGTTTCAAGTGAAGTTCAATGCCTTATTAACGACTGTATTAATTAGCAATACTAAACAATTTTCTGTCCAGAATTATATTCTGTAAAACAGAAGCATAGGCAATGTTCCCCCTTTGAGTATCATTCTGGCACCAGGCAGAAGCAAAGCAATGCACTCCTGATTCTCCTCTTTATCACATGATTTATCCTCACTGGTATGGAGTGGTCCTAATTCTGTTCTAGCAGAGAAACACAGGCCGTAATGTTAATTAAGATAGCCCACAGAACTCGATTTCTCTTCTAAAAGATGTGTCACTTAGGTACCCAAACATGGCATTTGGTGTTCTAATCTTCTAAATGAGCCTCTTTTAATAAGGCCGGGGCTCAGTTTTGTCTTGGATATGCTGCCTTGTAATGCGTTAAGAGCTTCATTCACATTAAGGTAGAATTAAGGGAACTTCCACACATATGATTTTCCTGACCAGACATATAGATGATTATTTCTCGCTATACAATTCAAAACATATACCCAAATTTGGTCCTAAGGAAATGATGGAGAGAGAGAGGGAGAATAAAAAAAAAAAGATGGGGAAAAAAAAAAAATTCTTTCCCCCTTGAATTACATCTTCTATTTTTGTCAGAGATTCCATCACCACACAGGTCTTCTTTAATATAAGAAAGGGCACTCAGTGACACTTTCTCCTTCTTAATTCAAATGGAATAGGCTACATTTCCATTCAGGATTCAAAACAGAGTTTTGCTTTGTTGGTAAGTGGAATCTAAGATTGATGCCATACTTCTTCTCTTAAATGCTAAGATAATTTATTGGTTTTAATATTTTTTTAAGCTCCAGTTTGATTTTCATTGGCTAAATGGCTGAGTTATTTACAACACTTTGCAGTGCGTATCAATGCAGGGAAACAGTACAACAACAAAAGTTACTGCTAGCTCTAGTCACAAAACAGCTTTGCATTGCTCTTTTTATTGAACAAACATATGAGTGAAGCATTTAAAAAAGCCTGCTGCTACTTACCTTGGACAATACAGGCACCCAAGTAGGCAGCATCAGAAAAGGAACACAGCAAACGGCCATGGAAAATGTCCCTTTTGATTTGTAGATATAAGAGGTATCTGAAATATAATTTAAAAAATTAAGAAACAATGTGCCATCTTTTTGTAACAGATTTAACATATCCGTGTGAAACCAGCTGTGCAACTATTTTGGATCTCTCTCTTGTTATTTTAAATGGCAGGAAAAAGAGGCAAAGCACAACCACAAGGAAAAAACAGAGGTAAATAGATTTCTTTTCAATAACTATAATAATAAGAGCAAAAGTAACAAAAACTCACTAAAAATGTCATAGAGAGTGGTTTATTTCAAATATATAGCTATTACAATGTTCATTAATAATGTGAAATAAACTATGGTAATGTAAGCTTGTTTGAGCACCCCTGTTCTCATTATATACAGGTTTACACAAGGAAACCTGTCTCTCACTGTAGGCAAAATAGCACACTGACCACAGTGGAGATTTTTTCCCTCTTCTTATTTTTTTAATCTGCAAAGAATCCCAGATTAAGTTTTCACGCAGAAATAACTTCTTGAGGCCTAAAGAGCTGCAGGCATGGGGGACCTGCCTGGGGGAGTCACCTGTCCTAATCATCTCTTTCTGTAAAGAAATGGGGAGAAGAAAACAAAAGGTTCCTTTTACCTGTCCTCTGCCTTCTACCACAGAGCAGCCTTATTTCTAATAGCAAGTGGAGTGGCACAGCTTCAAGGTCACCACTTTCTCTTCTGCCTTCTGCCCTGCAGAGCAGTCTCCCAGAGATGTTGTGGGTCAACTCACAGCCCAGCTACTCCCCCACAGCTTCTTTCCCAGCCATCTAGCTGGTTACAGCCACACCATTCAGCAGCTTCACACCTCTGGGAAAATAAACTACTTAAACCTTGCTTTAACTAGACAAAATCAACCATCTAGAGGTTTCTATCAGACTCAGTGGCTTCTGCAGACCTTCAGGACATTCCTTGATGTTGCCAGTCCTCTCCAACCTTGGGCAACATACAGCATAGCCAATAAAAATATGTCTTACGAATAACACTAATGTCAGACATCTTTTGTCCAAGTCACCTGGTTCCATTTGTTCCATGAGCTCCTGGATCAAGACCAAGCCTGGAAATATTATCTGAAGCACAAGAAACATTTTCCTCCTTTCCTTGGATTGTTACTAAATACCATAAATGGAATACAGTTATCACTGAGAAGAGCAATTTTCTCTCGTTGTAAAGCCATATTATAAGTTCTACAGGAACCTTGCACTTCAAGGCCTTTTTTTTTATTTTGCAGCACCTTTCGTTTTTCCCCTGTAATCAATGTCCAGTAATGGCTCACTAACTCGCTTCCATATGTTGGTACTGCTATGCTACAGGTAGATCCCAGAGTGAACAAAAAGCCTAAGCAAGATGAAGTAAAAATCCTTAATCTGCAATGAGTGTGTACCAGAAAAGGTTCAGTATATTGATGTAACTACCGTACATAACTTGGGCAGTTGAGCAGTCCCTTTCCAAAAACTTTTTGGTAAGCTTTTCCAGGGTGAAAAAATAGGACATGGTTCTCCAGAGTGACCATTAGCTTGAGGCCAAACTGTGTTCAGCTTTTAAGCAGTGCCAAAAAAAGCCACCCAAGGTTTCAGAGCATGGCTTATTAGCCAAGCTGTGAGGTCAACAGATCAACACATGGTGTTTCTAAGCAAATAGCTTGTTGTTCACCACAATCTAAGATCCTCAATGTTGTTTGCCAACAAAATCAAGCTGTGTGGGGCAGTCAACAAGCTGGAAGGAAGGGATGCCATCCAGAGGGACCTTAACAGGCTTGAGAGTTGGACCTGTGGGAACCTCATGAAGTTCAACAAGGCCAAGTGTAAGGTCCTACACGTGGGTCAAGGCAATCCCAAGAACAAATACAGGCCAAATGGAGAATGAATTGAGAGCAGCCCTGAAGAGAAGGACTTGGGTGTTGCTGGATGAAAAGCTCATCATGACCCGGCAGCATGCACTCACAGCCCAGAAAGCCAACTGCATGCTGAGCTGCATCAAAAGAGGTGTGAGCAGCAGGTCGAGGGAGGTGATTCTGCCCCTCTATTCTGTTCTTCTGAGACTCCATCTAGAGTACTGCATCCATCTCTGGGGACTCCAACACAAGAAAAACGTGAACCTATTGGAATGAATCCGGAGAAGAGCCACCAAGTTCATCCGAGGGCTGGAGCACCTCTCCTATGAAGACAGGTTGAGATCTCCAAAGCAAGAAGGGCAGCCTGGAACAGGACTAAGACATTAGAATTCTTTCAAATGAAGAAGATAAATGTCTTTTCAACTAAAAGGCATTGTTGCAAGCTTTGCCAAAGGCTGGCTAAACTTCAGACACTTCCTGTAATCCTGATATAGTAATTTATGTCTCAGGTCAGCAAAAAGATATGAACGTGACCCCTGAATTCACAAAGGTTTAAGTATGTACTTAAAATTGTGTACACTTACAGAAACAACTTGAAAAATCAGACCTGATTTTGCTTCTTCTTGTGTCCTTCTACCATAGCTGTTTTTCCCCAAGCCCTGGCATATCTTTGCAGCCTGATTTACAGCCCTAAGTATTCAAGCTTACCAAGAGGCTAGTAAACTTCTGCTTCAGTGCTTACACTCACAAATGTCTCTCATTGGAATAACCTCATTTCCATCTATTATCTGTTTGTAATACAGATGACTCAACTTCAGGTCGGCCAAGCCTTTCCTGCAATGCAGATTAAGGGTCAGCAATATCTATTCTTGTTTTTAAGCAGGCTTCATGACCCCCAGAGACTATGTTGCTAGCTGCTTAACAGACAATTTATCTATTTTAAGATGTTCAATCAGGCAAGAAACCTTTCCAACAGCCAAACTGTGATTTGGCCACATAGTATTTTTTTATTTTGTTCAAGTTTCTTGACTTAGTTTACTCCCATAGCAAATGTTTCTCACAGTGTTGTTGAGTCTTTCCAGCTGACAGATATGGCCACCACCAGACATCCACCAGTTCTTCAAAAATTGTTATCTCAGCATGGTGTCTGACTTTGACTCACTGCTCTTTCCCATGCTACTGTGCATACTCAGGTACAGAGTGGCAGAGGGCAAGTGAATGTTTACAATATTCCTCGATTGCGTGCCATTCTACCCCAGAAGAATTTTTGAGTTCTTCATGCATATTATTCTGAATAATAACTTTGCATTCCATCTTCCTCTGTAGATATCATCAAGTACACTGCAGGAGCACTAGTTTCCTGCCAAAGCCTACGAATCTCAACTAAACACTAACTATTACATACTAGTAGGTAATATCACAACTAAGAGAACATATTTTCCATGCTTTACAGTGCCATGAAGAGAAAAAGGCTGAACATGAGCCAGCAGTGTGCCCAGGTGGCCAAGCCCAACGGCGTCCTAGCATTATCGAGAACAGTGTGTCCAGCGGGACTAGGGAAGTGATTCACCCTCTGTATTCAGCACTGGTGAGGCTGCACCTCAAGTCTTGTGTCAAGTTTTGGGGTCCCCACTTCAAGAAGGACAATGAGGTGCTGGAGCGAATCCAAAGGAGGACAACAAGGCTGGTGAAGGTTCTGGAGCACAAGTCCTATAAGGAGCGACTGATGCACCTGGGATTGTTTAGACTGGAGAAAAGGAGGCTCAGGGGTGCCCTTATCACTCTCTACAACTGCCTGAAAGGAGGTTGTAGCCAGGTGGGAGTCAGTCTCTTGCCCCAGGCAACCAGTGACAGGACAAGAGGACACGGTCTTAAGCTGCACCAGGGGAGGTTTAGGTTGGACATTAGGAAGAATTTTTTTACAGAAAGGGTGATTAGACTTTGGAAAGGGCTGCCCAGGGAGATGGTGGAGTCACTGTCCCTGGAGTTGTTTAAGACAAGGCTGGATATGGCACTCAGTGCCATGGTGTGTTGAACATGGTGGTGTTAGGTCACAGGTTGGACTCAATGATCTCAGATGTCTTTTCCAACCTAATTGATTCTGTGATAGGAAAAATAATTATATTCCCTAAAATATATTGCTTGCCTACTTACTCATATTTGAGAAGGATTGTGATATCTTATAAATTAAGGAAAAGCCATCACTCTATTAGCTACTGATAAAACACAGAGTTGACAGATAGATCTTGGAGTCATCACAGACAGCCTCTGAAATCATCAACTCAGGATACAGCAGCTGCCAAAAACTAAGCCAAGAAAATGCTGGGCATCATCGGGAATGATATTGTGAAAAAGACAGAGGGGCATTTTGCCGCTATTTAAAGCCTTGGAGTAATCTCAAATGTTTTACCTAACTCTAGTCTCTGAGAAGGACATAGCTGAGCTTGATTGACAGAGAAGAACTAAAATAAGTGAGAGAATAGAGCCTCCCTTACAGGGAGAGATGGTGACTAAGGGGGAACGAGAGCAAGTCTTCTGAAATCATGAGAGTAGTGGGAAAGGCAAATGCAGAACTGCTATTCACTGAATCCTGCAATACTAGAGCCAGGGGGAAATCTGTGAAATCAGGAAATTGCTTAAGGCAGAGGAAAGAAAGCACCTGACATAGCAGGTAGTGAACTAACTGCCTCAGGAGGTTGTGAAGAAAAACAGTATTACCAAATCCTAAGAAAGAGTGATTAGACAAATATGAGCAACATATCCAGAAAACAATAGAATAGGCACAAATTTAAGTGTTAAAATTTCTAATATAATAATTCAAGGAACCCTTTAGTGAATTTGGATGGGAAAGAAATCATCTATTAGTTTTCTTGTTTTTCTGAAACATTATGGAAGTTCTGCTCATGCCAGCATGGCTTAAGCCCACTTCCCCATTTGTAAAACAGATACACATGACAACAAGCATGCCACAGCTGTCAGTACAGAAGTTGCCCTTTCAACCAATCTGATCAGTCATAAACTAAATTTTAGCACATCAATTAGGAACTGGAGAGATATATATCATGACTTTGAAGTATAATCTTCATCCAAACACAAGAAAAAAGAAAAATCTACTTCTCTTAAAACATCTAATACCAAAAGTAGTGGGAACTACCTTGTTAGCTTATTTGAGAAACTGCATGACTACCTCCTGTGTTAACAGGCACCTGTAGAAAGAATCACCCTCCTTGTTCTATGCCTTCTGGAGAGAAATACTAATGCTAAGGGCTTAAAACACAATGAAGGTACCATTATTTCATATCTCCATTCTGAACCTATGCCCTTCCTAGACTGCCAAAATCACAGATACCTACTATTAAAAAAAAAAAAACAAAACCCAAACCACCCAAAACCACACCAAAACTATTCCTTCAGAAAGACATACTTCATTTTATGCCCTGTGGTGGGGGTGGGAAGCTGACTTTAATAACAGCTTTCCGGTAATCTCAAACCTCTCACTTCTGTTGTCAGGATTATGGCTGTCACTTGCATTTAGTAAGATATGGTTTTGTCCCCCTGGCTTCAGACCTGGCCACTGCCTATATTATGGTGTGTGGTCCTTCCCTGGGAAAAGGGTGATAAATTACCATCCCAGTGAGTTGCTTGACAGCATTGGCTACAGGGGAAGAAACTTTGAATTTTGCCCTGAATGCTACCTACAAGCCTGCCAGTGGCAAGTGCTGTTACTAACAACTCACGCACTTTTAAGACCTATGCTATTTGATCTGATCGTGACTCCAATACTATTAAAACTAAAAACTGACTTGACAACTGCCAATATGACCTTGACAAAGCCAAAACAGACAAGTGGACTTTCAGAGACATCAAAGCAGAGCTATGACTGCACATGGCAAGAAAAACAGAACAGCGGACCAAGAGAGGCAGAGGCGTTCAGAAATGCTGTCTGAAACGGGGCTAGCAGCACAGGCCCAGCTTGTGCAGACTCACCTTAGAATGACTAACCTACTGCACGACTTTCCAACTTACAAATAAATGGTGTGATATTCAGGCATTAACAATCAGCTGGAGCACTGTCAACCTCAACCAGCTTCCTGCTTCTGAAGGGAAAAGCACCAGATTCTTCCAGCATTCCAGCACACGGCTATGTCAAGTACAGCTGTCTGAGACTGGACTAGTCTAACGCCGCACACATGCAGCTCTACTGTCCTCCCTCACCCAAGCTTGTTCCTGCAGGGCTCTTCAGTGTGCTGTGTTTACGCATGCCAAGTTTTTGTCATTTTATATTACTTCAATTAAACAATTTTTTCATCTGCTTTTCTTCTGTCAAAGTTACTCATTACACTGATTTATGACAGAGTAGTCATTGAAGAACTGCTTCTTGGATTAGGAAATATGGATTAGAAAAAAAGGGCATGATGAAAGCCAGTTAAAATAATCCATCTTTGGTTAATTCCACCAGCTACTCACCCATGCCCTCTTCTAGAACTGTTTTTTTCTACACTAATCATGGATTACTGCTGATGCAGTATTATCTGTAGCATTTTAGAGCATTTCTTTGGGAACTCAAATGATTTTACATACTCTGATTTTAATTATGCATACACACTATAATGTAGGAATTTGGAGATAAGAAAGCATGAGGCCCTGGGATGCTATATTACATGAGAAATAAAAAACACTGATTTATTTATTACCTTAAACAAGAACACTGAAAATAAATAACAAAACAAAAATCTGTGCCCAGGTATGATCAGTCTTTGGATTTATCTGTTCCTGCTCCCTTGACTGTTCACAACCTGTTCATGCACAGCATCTCAGGCTTTCCCAGCTGTGGATCCTCCCAGAGCTCTGATCTGTGAACAAGAATAGTGAAGAGAGGCACAGAGCAAAAATATCTGTGCTTTCCATAGAGTCTGCTGGGATCCTGTATATGCTGTAGATTGAATGATTTCTGCAGTTAAAACTTCCTTCATAGCAGTTTTATATCTTTGCATGCCATGCCAGCAGAATAACTTTGGGCACCATAATGAACGAAAGAATACCCTTTTTTCTGCACACAGTTTCATGCACATAGCGAAAGAAAACTTTCTCTCCCCATCTGGATGGGCAGTGAGCTTTTGAAGGAACTAAGGAAAACAAGAAGGTGTATGACCTTTGGAAAGCAGAGGAGGCTGCTCAGAAAATGTTTAAGGATGTTGCTAGGTCATGCAGGAAGAATATCAGAGAGGCAAAAGCCCAGTTAGAACTCAATCTGGCCACTTCTGTGAAGGATAATAAAAAATGTTTTTATAAATACATTAACAGCAAAAGGAGGGGAAGGAGAACCTGCACCCTTTATTGGATGCAGGGAGGAATATAGTTACCAGAGATGAGGAAAAGGCTGAGGTGCTTAACATCTTCTTTGCCTCAGTTTTCAACAATAAGACAGGTGATCCTCAGGACACCTGGCCTCCTGAGATGGTAGATGGGGTCAGGGAGTAGAATAGCCCCCCTGTAATCCAGGAGGAAGCAGTTAGACACCTGCTGAGCCACTTAGATGCTCACAACTCTCTGGGATCAGGTGGGATCCATGCTAAATGAGGGAGCTGGTGGAAGAGCTCGCCAAGCCACTCTCCACCATTTATCATCAGTCCTGGCTGATTGGGGAGGTCCCGGATGATTGGAAGTTGGCCAAAGTGATGCCCATCCATAAGAAAGGCCCAAAGGAGGATCCAGGGAACTACAAGCCTGCCAGCCAATTAAAACAAGGGAAGATGGAAGTAAGAGGCTGGAAAGGTACAATGTGACAGACAATATTCACAGTCATCCTTAGCAGTGTAATGAAATGCAATGACAGGCAAGCGCTGGTATCTTGTGTTGCCCAAGGCACTCCTGGCCTCTGGATACGTGGTGTGCACATATTCTCAGACTACTGCAGGGTTTTTTCTGTAATATCATAGACATAGTGATAATTTCAGCTAGGTCATTCTCCACCTTCATTTTCTGAAGATAGCTTCACCTATTAAACCACAGAGTAACTCAAGGATTACAGTCAAGTCCAACCTACAAAAAGTAGGACAGAAATGAAGCATCAGTAATCTGAGGTGACAACTATTACATTTTCATCCTGCAAGTGATGTCTAAATCCTGAATAGTATCTCTTCCCGTGTTACACTAGTTTCACAGAAATCAAACCTTTACCTCATAGACACCCAGCTTCATGCAGAGAATAGATGATTTTTTTACATCAGATATTCCTATGGAAAAGTAGGAAAACCAGTTCTTTTTAACATTTATAAGTCTCTCTGATGCCTCTAAGGTGCTTCATTAAAGATTTATTTCTGTAAAGATTTTACAAAAACTGCATCGGCAATAGTCCACATGAGGGATTAATCACAGGGTTAATTAATGTTCTGAACTAAAGACTGGTATGACAATGTGACAGAATGTCTTACTGTAAGTAAATTTCATTATTTAAATGAGTACCACATACATTCATCAGATTTCCACCCAAATGAAAAAGCAAGAGAGCGGCTCTGACATCCGTAGGCACAGACAGGAACAGAAATGCAAAGCACTATTATTCTCATTCAGCTGACTGCATATACAGCTGTGAAGTACAGATGGCTTTTAAGTCAAAGGGTGACAATATTATTAATTTATTTTCAAATCATCTTAAGAACACATCACAACCAATGTGATTGTCAAGTGAACACAGCAGACATAAAAAAAAAGAGCAAAATAAAAATCTACAAAGAAGTCAACGAGTCATCAAAGTTTCATGACTGCCCTTTGTCAAATGCTAACAAACATTTTTCTTCTTGAATTTCAGCAATCATTGCAATTCAAGGGAAAAAAAACAACTCCAGCCAAACTAGAGCATCACCTTCAATGTGACTCTCTGCTTTGGTGACGTAGCAAATTCTCAGAGGTGAGTTACATGACTACACTTCACTTGCTCATTTCAGGAGCATTTTCTATATCTTGTTATTGTGTAAGAGACACAGGCAGAGATGAAGCAAAGCCCCCCAAATAACAGCATTGGAACACTATTAAGCTGATCAGATACAAAAATGTGATGAAATAATGATGCCTCAAACTATTTCTCCTTATTAAGGTCCTAATAGGATTAGCTTTAATAAAAGACTGTAACCCATTTTTCACACAGCAACTTGACTTTCAAAATTCATTTGAAATATTCCAGCAAAGACTAAAACATACTCACAGCACAATACACTTCAGTGAGCCAATTCTAAGTGCTTTGCATTTCGATAAAACTTATCCTGGGAGGATATCCAAGTAGTTTTTAAAAAATCAATAAATTTAGGCTCTTGAATGAGAAAAGTCTATACAAAGCTTATACTCTGGATCATAAAAAGTAAAATGTTCATCCAAGGACAAACAGTAACAGATAATGAAAATTCACTGACTTCCTGGTTTACAACCCGTTCACCCAGCTGAACAGTTTCAGTATTTCATCCAAGATAAACAGCTATAATATGAACGGCATGCTCCAGCTGCTCTATACAAATTATAAATGTATCATTCGGCAGAACGCGAGCTGTTCCTGAAACTTTCAGTATGAGGCCAGTGACAATGGGATCACCCACATTCATTAAGTGACTTGTGAGCATAAGAACTTGCAGTGCTCGGGGAAAGCCTCAATGAAGAACCGAAGGCAACAAGTGCTGAGGCACTCGGTGCTTCTGCAGCGTGCAGCCAACAATCAGCAGTGTGGCCTGCTTACTAACAAGGTGGCAAAGCGTACATACAGTCCTGCACAGCTGGTGCAGAGCTCAAAAGAGCTGTTACTTTCCTATATTTTCCCCGCTGTGTACACTTCTTGGAAAAATGCCCAGAGCAACAGAACATTCACAAGGGCTAGTAGGAAGGACAAAGCTCCCATTCATTAAATATGCCTGAGCTGTTGTACAGCTCTGTTTTCACAGCGTAAGTTTCAAAATTCCAATGTAAGCAGCAAGAATTCTTACCCTCCAGAGCACCTCTACTTCAGTTTGCTAAAGGTCTATCAGTACTTTGAAAATACTAACTTGTTTATTGTCCTAAAGACATTCACAAGAGAAAATTCAGTGAGACTGAAATACATATACCTGTTCAAATAATTAGTGCTGAATGAAATTTCACAGATTATTGCAGAAAAAAAAAAAAAAAGAAGAAAGGCAGAGAGGAAGGCAGGCAGGAAGGCTGGAAGGCAGGAAGGAAGGCAGGAAGGAAGGGAAGAAGGAAGGCAAGAAGGAAGGCAAGAAGGAAGGCAGGAAGGCAGGAAGGCAGGAAGGCAGGAAGGCAGGAAGGAAGGAAGGAAGGAAGGGAAACTTACAACCACAATCCCTGCCAGGAAAAGAGCCAGAATAAACTTTGCCCAGTCATTTGACCATTGCTTTCTGAATGTTCTTGTATAACATACCTCTCTGTATGTTATAGAAAAGTCCCCTTAAACCGCTTTTAAAAATGTATAGATATCACAATAAAAAGAAGAGTGATCAGTATTGCAAATGCCAGCCTAGTCTAATTTTAGCAGAAATAGTTAGAACCCTATCCTACACAACAAACTGCCTTATCTTGAGCTTGTTAGCAATGCACATTAAATACACAGATAAAAAAAAAAACAAAACTAGAAATACCTGGTGAGCTCTTCTTTAATCTTCAAGGGTTCATGTGGGTAGAATTTCACTCTAAAGCACATGGTATATGGTGGATGAGCTGAAACATTATAAAGAAAAAGCATGAGAAGAGTAGCAAACAAGCATTGTCTCAGCCACTCCGAAGGAGTGACCTCAAAGAGTCTTACTAATGGTTGGTTTAGGCAGAGATTCAAACAAAAGCGGTAAATAATATATATGCTCTATTTTGGGGTGCATTTTTTTGGCAAATGATAAACAGCAAGCAACAATAATACTACAAAATTGAAGAAACCATTTAGTTCATGAATGAATAGAACTATTAAAACTATAGAACTATTTCTGTTTCCAGTATTTAATAAGACTACAGCACCTACTTCTGAGCAATGGCATCAATACCAGGACTGATGTACAATTCTTTCAAGAGAAAAGAAAGGGAGGAAAGGAAAGGGGAAAGGGGAAAGAGGAAAGGATCACAACAGCAGGAAATATTTCAATTCTGCCTCTCAGTGCCTCTCAGGCACTTTGATTTAGAGCAAAATGCATGTCTATAATATTCTAGTTAGTTTTAAAATATTTTGGTCCTGATATATACTCAATGTACACAGTCAAGTTTAGCTCTCCAAAACCTTGTAGAGTTGGGGCTTTTATAGGAGGAAAAAAGGGAAGGCAGAAGAATAGGGCAAAGAAAATTATAGAGAAAATGGAGGACTACACCAGGTGAAACAGATAATTACTTTTTTTTATTGTAAACTATAACGATAATTTCTAAGCTACCAGAACATTTTACTGTACCATCTTCTTCAGCTAACTAGTTTATTGTCTTGTATAAACTGCATATGGTAATTAATTCAACAATCACGATGCTCTTCAAGCTACTCTGACTGCAGTATTGACCTATATGCTGCAGTGTTTCAGGAACACATCTCTGGACATCCCACCGTTCCATGTGATGTGCAGCAGCGACAAGAAATAAAAATGCATTAAGTCTTTTGTTATGGTTGGCATCTTTTGGAAGGCTCAACCCTTCTTGAAGATGAAGGAATATTTTCCTCTTTCAAGGCCTCACACTGTACTTATGTTAGATATGATCAGCCTCAACAAAAACTGATTTCACTTTTTTTCCTTATTTAAATAAATACTCATTTAAGACACAAGGAGGAATTTCAGAATGGATAAGAATGCAAAGATGGAAAAGACAGGAAAAAAAAGAAAGCAAGGAATCAATAGCAAATAGAAATGAAGAGGAAATGAGGACATTAAAAAAAGCCTTTATTGTTCTCTAGAGATGGCTTGAACTTTCACACTTATCAAATCCGGACAAGCCCTCCAAAGGCTAGAGAAACACCCAGTCTGTTTTCTGTGGGCTTTGCCATCTTAGGTGCAACTGCAGCATTGTTGTACAGTGACTGGAAATAGGCTGCAAAACAGAGGACACTGTTATGGCTGCCCTGCCCTATAACCACAAAGTAGAGGTAAACTGGATTCACTGTCCCAGAAAGCAAAGCAGCCATCCAGAAACTCACTAAGGAGTCATGTTGCCTGGACAAAGCAAAAGATAACTGAAGCCATCTTAAACGGTTCTGTCACTCCTCAATAGCCATCTTAAAACTAAGGAAGGAAGAAAAACCTGCGCTTTTGAAATACCGTTGCACCTACAAAACGTGACAGAGGAGACAACCTGTATTAAATAAGCAAGAGCTCTTCCTCAGAAAAAAAAAAAGAAAAAGGACTTCTAAATATTCTGGCAGATTTAGAATTAGTTTGTGCTTGGAATAAGGATGCAGAAATAAGAATAGCTAATGCATGGCTCTTCAGGGCCCTAGCAAATACAAGCCTACTGCAAGACAGGAAAAATATACTGAATTTTACCCAACTTTTTGGATGTCAATGAAACAATTGAAAATGTCTGTGGTAAAAACAAAGAAGGAAAAAAAAAGAGTCGTATTAGAAGAGTCACACTCTGGCAGTATGTGGTAACCACATAAAAGCAACAGCTGCCCTAAATGCAAAGAGTGTCATTGTAAGGAAAGGATGGCATACACTGCATTATAAAAATAGCCCACATTCCTAGGAAAGATTAAAGTAGGAAATGTTTTACTTGTAGCAGAAGAACAGCATGTGACAGAAGTATACACCAATGCACAGAGCATGCAGGAGATTTGTCAAGGCAGCTTAAAGCCTATTTTGCAAATCTTTTCTTATATTCAAGCTTCTGTAACAGTACTCCTCCTCAGCAGTGCAGCAATACTACACAAATCTGCTGCAGCCTGCTAAGCAAAGGTCCCTTCCCAGCATGTGCAAGATGGAACAAACCCAGCTTGCAATTTGAAATGTTAAAAAGAATATGAATTCATCCATCTAATTCATCTCTGGAGATAAGAATAAGGTAAGTTCCCTGCAATTACAGAAGGAAATTATATCCTCTTTTTCTGTGCCTTGTTCTCAGAAAACCAGCCACAAAGAACAATTGAATGGGGATGGAGGGAACTCCAAAGCCATCCACTTTCCTCTCTATCTTAATTTTAAAGTAGATTCTAAGCCTAATGTTGTTCCAAAGACACATTTGATTATATACAAACATTTAGCAAGGCCTTTGTCCTATAGATTTTACCACACTGGAGAAACACACGAGAACTTCATGTTCTCTCATTGGTTTTTCATAGCGGAAACCAAGACAGGCATTGAATTTTATCAGCTGAAGAGATGTGATTGTCAAGCCAGACAATCTCTCAATTCCTTGAAAGTAAAATTACTTTCTACCACTTACATATTAAAGTGGAAACATTAACAACACACCTTCCCAAAACAGAACTCAATTTGCAGAAGCACATTTCATCAACACAAAACTAGCAAGCATATAATAAGTTTTTTAATAGCTATTTCTTCTAAGCCTTTTCTTTCAGAGGAGTCCTTTATCTCTCAGATAAGGAGCAGCTTGCATAGCAAAATGCCCAAGGCTCTGTCAGAATTTCCTACCATCAGAGTTCACTTTCTCACTAAAAAAGATTCACGATTACAAAAATTTCAGAGGACTTTAGTGTGGAGAATAGTATTGACAGTAAACTCCATTGCAGTAGAGCTATTATTTCACCAGTTTATGTGCTAATAGCACATAAGAAGTGAAGGCAAAAGAACAAATGAAATCATTTAAGTTATATTAAATGCTGAAACCAGTCATGATCTAGACACTCAGGAAGGAACTACACACAGAGTATAGGTACCCAGGCAACTGACTGTATGTTTTTAAAGTTTATTCCACCTACATTTAACTAAGATACAGTATTCTATAGACATGAAACAGTAAGGACCTCCCTAAAGTACACCCAAAACTACAACACCCCGAGCAGAACAAAGAGGGGTATGGGAGCTGCCTCCCTTGATACAGACATCAGTAAGTAAGGTACAGAGTCTCACATGAACTCATTTTTAAGCAAAGCCTGCAAGGAAAACTACACAATCTTATTACCATTTTCTTCTTATAAAGAGAATCTGAAACAAGAAAAAAATATTTATGTGTTCTGGTTTTGGTTGGGGTAATTTTCTTCACAGTGGCTGGTATGGGGCTGTGTTTTGGATTTGTGTTGAACACAAGGTTAATAACATAGAGATATTTTCGTTATTACTGACCAGGGTTTGCATAGAGCCAAGGCCTTTTCTGCTTTTTGTACTGCCACGCTGGGAAGGAGACTGGGAGTGCATGGGAGGCTGGGAGGAGACAGCCAGGACAGGTGGCCCCAACTGACCAAAGGGATATTCCAGATGATATGACATCATGATCAGTATACAACGTGGCGGGAAGAAAGAGGAAGGGGCGACTTTTGGAGTGATTGTGTTTGTCCTCCCAAGTCACATTTACACATGATGTGGCCCTGCTCTCCTGGAGATGGCTGAACACCTGTCTGCCCATGGGAAGTGGTGAGTGAATTCCTCATTTTGCTTTGCTTGTGAGAGATTTTCCTCTCCCTTTTAAATGGTCTTGGTCTCAACTTACAAGTTTCCCAGCTTTTGCCCTTCTCTCCCTGATCCTGATGGTGGGAGATTGAGCAAGTGACTGCATGGGCCTTGGTTGCTGGCTGGGGTTAAACCACATCGTAATGAAAGATGAAAATCATTTTTAGAAGCCAGTGAAAAACTTGATTGAAATTTTACAAGTGTCAACCAAACAGAGAAAGATGGAAGATTCTCAGCTGACACTCCTTGGAAGGTTTTCTGTTTGTTTTTCACAATCTGCTTTTTACCTAGCAGAAATACTACCTTCTGTAAAGCACTGTACTGGCAGCATTGGGGTTTTTTTATATTAAACAGGAAGTACAGATGGATACTGAAAGCCAAAAGCAGATGTTAAAATTATCTTCATAGCCCTGAGAATGCAACATTGCAGAAAACTTCCTGCATCTCTCCTTAATGTTACATATTCTCTGAACTACAGTATCCTACCAAAAGCTAGTGAAATCTAAAAAGCAAACTAACAAGCAAGCAAAAAAAATCACACTCAAACAGTCTTCATGTTCACTAATGCTGCAGAAAGATCTCATATGCTGTTGTTTCCATATACCTCTTCTCTTACCAGACGAATCAGGCATTTATCCATACCCCTGGCTGAGCATGTATAAGACAGACAGAACATTACTCAGTGTTTTTATGCATAAAGGACACCTGACCTATAATAAATCTCAAATTATGGAGTCTTCCACATTACACTCAATTAGTTACAGGATAACACAGGGATTTTTGTCAGCTGTTTATAATAATGCTTTAAATGTGTTATTAAATCTTCATGAGGACCATAGGCATAGAAAACACAGCATTCAGATTAGTGTCTGAAGAATCACACAAAACTTTCTTTTCTCATTGTACATGTATTTATGAATCTCATATTTGATTAAACTCTTCTTTAGATTTGTATTGAGATCCCCTGGTTAATTCTGCCTACTTTCAGATTGTAGGGCAGCATTCGAGATTACAGAAATTAATTGAAAAATTCCAATGACCTGACACAGGAGAACATCCTTTCAGCATTACTCTTTCAGATCATAGAATCACAGAGTGGTTTGGGTTCAAAGAGATCTTAAAGATCATCTAGTTCCAACCCTCCTTCTATGGGCAGGGACAACTTGCACTAGACCAGGTTCCAACCTGGCCTTGAACACCTCCAAGGACAGGACACCTACTATCTCTCTGGGCAACCTGTTCCAGTGCATCACCACCCTCACAGTGAAGAATATTTTCCTAATATCTAATCTAAACCTACACTCTTTCAGTTATGCAAGGCAGTAAGAAAAACACGGAAATTTAGAACTCCTGCACATCAGAGCAACAGAAATTATTCTGTTCCACTGTGATCAAGAACAAAACCCGTATATTCGGATATTTCCCACAAAGCAGATTACAGGAGAGCTGCATATTAATATACTGAAGAATCTTTAAAATTAATCAAAAAACAGCAAGAGAGAAAGGGCATGGGAAAACTCTGTTCTTTACTTAAACACTAGTGCTGGAGTGACTCAGGTTTTACACCATAACATTCCTAGACAGAAAATAAGCAATAAAAAATGGCCAGATAGAGAATTTTACTGTCAGCATCTGGGAGAGAAGAACAGTATACACAAAAACATGCAAAAGAACAGAAAAATTTATTTTAGAAGTTCTTTATCCTGAGTCATAAAGATACATCTAGCTTAGGCAACCTTCTGGAGAGTTTTCCAGCACACTATTGGAAGCACACTGCTTGCAGCTGCTGATCATGGGTCACCAATTGGCTTCAATCCATATAAACAAGACTGGCAGTGATTCAGGACATTTCTCAGAAACTAAATTTTCCCTTCTCAGGCAAAATTAGTGGTAAAAATGGCTGAAGCACAGACCTAGACTTTACACATCATGTAACAACACAAATATTACAGTGACAATGGAGAACGCAAAGGTAGACGAGAAGACAAAAAAGATACCATGCTTTCATTCTTTTTGTGTGGCACCAGGACACATTTAAATATGGATTCATATGTGATAAGACAAAATAGAAAACATTTTGGAAGATTCTTCCTGTCATATCCCAAAGTTACTAAATATGAACTTAAAGCAATTTTTTCCAAAGCTAAAGAAATTAAAATGGTAGCACATCACACAAGGACCTATGGAGACTTCAGAGCTTCAAATATACAACATTCTATTCCACAGACAGAAACGTATAGTTGCCAAGTTGTGAATTCTGTACAACAGAGAGATATAGAGAGAGATTATGCCTGAATGAGTCATGTACTACTGAGGCCCATGAAAGCTAGTACCTACTAAAATTTGTATTAGAATACTACTACTAGTAGTAGTCAATCCTTTTCTGCTCCAAATATTTGTCAACACCAAGCTGCATGAGGAAACACACTGAAAAACTTGCTACTGTGCTGGAGGAAAAGCAGTGAGCTGAGCTCAAGCACACAGCATTTTCGAAATTTTTCTGCATGTATACAATTGCTTCACAATTCTATGTAAATCTAAGCATTCAACTGAATTCAGAACTTTTTGAATCATTAGTATTATCAGAGGAAATGATTCACTGTTTCCTGAATTCCTTAATGGCAAAGAAATAAAAGGAAACATCCATCTAATACAGTCACCGTGAGTAGCTTTCTGCCACCATTTCTTCCAGAAGTCATGTATACATAAGGTATGTTCTATTAACCAGTTGCCTCATTGCTTCAGTTCTCACACTTCCCACCTTCTACTAATTTCAGTCCTCGCGTGCATCACCTGAGACTGGGATGCTTTGCAAATGAATATCAATAATTTCTTCTTCTGAGTCTAAACTTTTTCATAGTAAACTGAATATTTTTAGAGTATTTTAAAGTATGAGTTAACCCTGTGACTTTAGAAATTGTTTGGTGTTCTACATTAATACAGCCTACGATTAGAAAAACAAATTAAAAGGATCCTGATGCCAAATTCTTACAAAAATGTCCTTGAAACTTGTGGGGGCACAATCTACATGGATTCTATACATGTACATAAAATATACACATACTTTGCTTTTTCTGCTATGCATTCATTTCTCAGTTTTTAGAGTTTTGATTAGGATTCTATCACAAAAGCCACAGAAGTCATCTGATGAGGCCATCACGTTACTACATCTACGGAATTCATGGAACTACCATCCATCACATCTAGGCGACATCTATATGCAGGTTGTTTTGAATAAGTCAAAACACTCTCAGTGCACATGTTGGTAAAGCTCCTGCATATGTTGCTATGCAAAGTGCAACAAGAATGAGCCCTTATGCTTTGTTGGGTAAAAGCAGTGATACAAATGCAGGTTAGAGGATACATTCAGGAAACTGTCTACTTTTGATAACACATAGGAAGAAAGAAAGAGATTAAGATAATTTGCAATTATTACAGTCCCTCTGTTCTTCCTTCTTTTCTTTCTTCACTAGCACTGCAGAGGAGCACAACTTAGTCCTAATTTGACATTTTTGAACTTCATTTTTACTGGATAACACTTTAGCTAACTAAACACTAGATATAACAGTTCACACAAAATATGTTAGATATATGTGTGTATGCATATCTACACATGTATGCAGATGTTGCAATACATACTATTGCTGTATTAATGGAAGAATTCCTTGAAGCATTCCACATAGTCAACACCCAGCATTAACTGGTTTTGCGTATTAGACAATGTCTTCAGCCTCGCCACATTTTAAAGCAAATACATTATCTCCCACACAAAATGCTTAAAACAGAAAACTGCATACAAACAATATGTGAATAAAATTCTCCTTCATTTCATAAACTAAGTAGATAGAAAAATAATGGCTAAGATACAACTTCCAATGAGCTAAGTCTCCAGAACTGCCAGATAAACTGTCTTCTGCTGCTGGATATAAACTTCTGAGTACCAAAGCAGTCTGTTTCCTGAAGAGGTCTTCACAGTTGGACTATTTAATGGAAACGATAAGCCAGACTGTAACATTTCAAAAAGATAATTAAAATAACACATTCCTGTTTTGATGACACTTTTTAAAACAATGATCATAATTTCCCCCTCTTGTGGCAGAAGCTCACCATTTAGCCCACAGTACTTGAGTTTGCTGGACTATAACAACACTCTCAAGCCAATGTTCTGCACTGTCAGGAAGCAAGAGGCAGCAGAAGGAAGGAAAACCAGAAAAGACCCAGAAGCAAATTGCCACACTCCATTTTTATTGCCATCTCCCAGTGGCTGAGGGCTTCTGACTGAAAATGAGAGCAGGAACATAGAGGTCTTCCCACCAGATCTGCCACCCTACATGTCTGCTGGCCTCTAGCTCTAGCCTTGACCAGTAAAGAAGAGCTTTTGATGTGCAGAGCATGATGAGATGGCGAAATGAGGGTAGCATTGAGTTTTTAGGACTCCAGATAGGAGATGAAGGGCCTATTTGCACCAACAAACAAATGAAGCTTATTCTAAATTACTGCATGGAAGCAAAGAAAGCCTTTGCACATGTCAAGATTAGTTTAAAAATATGAGCTCTCGACACTTACATTTCATTTGCTTGAAGATGGACTTGTTGGGCTCAAGCCAGTGCTGGAAGGACAAAGCAGAGAGCAGAGGTTAATATGGATCACAGCAGACAAAAATATCCATGTAAATGTATATGTATACGGCACCAAAAATGGGCAGCAGGATTTTTGTTTCACTGAGACATATGTAAGTGAGAAAAGCACCTCCATACTGGAATTGCACTGTATAAGCATACTTAATGTCGCCAGTGCCTGTAAGATAGATGTAACTGAGATAGAAATAAAACAAATATTTCAAAGACACATTTAAATGGGGCAGGTTCTAGCGCTCCGTTTGCAGCAGACATTTCAGTCTTAGACTTTCAGCCATTTTTTTCCAGAAGAATGATTATATCAGATGGTAGGACAGACTATTCAGAAACTTTAACACTGTCTCTTCATTCGTGTTGTCTTCTATGTTCCTTTTAACTGAAGCATGTCTGTATCCTCAGTCAAAACCCTCAGGATGCACTTCTCCAGGAAAGGTTCACAATATGGACAGCCAATGTACAACAGAGAGGTATGTATGCTTACCAGTAGGTGCAAAACTTTCCAGGAAGAGATTGTTTTGGCAGTAAAAGGTTCATTTTTCTTTATTCTCCTAGAAAATAAACTCAGGTGCTTCTGTAACAAAAAGCTAGGCTCACATTTTAGTTAAGAGCCTTAGCACATCCCCTGCTAGCACTAGCTGACCTGTGCAGGAGGATGTTTTGACAGACAAAAGAACATGGCGATATTCAAGTGCCACTTCTGACCACAGCCAGCAGCTTTTGTACAAGGATTTTCCCTGTAAGCAAAAATTCTCCACAGTAAAATGAGATTTGTGCTGCAGAAGCAGATGGTCAAAAAGCACAGTATTCAGCTTTAATAAGCATACTCAACACTGGAAGGCCTTGCACTAAGGGGTTGCATTCTTAACCCTTTCATTCTAGCTCTAAAACCCTTTGGTCAACTGCAAAAAGAAAATCTAGCATTCATTAAACCATATGTAATACTTAAAATATCCTACACGGCCTACAATTTCTACTCATAACTTTTAGTAATTCTACCACAGAGAAAGGCCAGGGGTAGATATTTTGTAGGAGTTGCTAATAACTGACAGAAAAGTGTTACTAAAAATTATGATATCTCAAGAATTCAGACTGTTGGGATAACTGTAAATCAGTTTTCTGAAAGAGAACTTTCAACAAAACCAATACCTTGAAAATAACATTTTCAAATATCTGCAGTTTATGTGCTATGGTTGCTCAGAAACTCCGGCATATAGTTTACAGTAGTATTGGAGATAAGCACTACAACATATTTCTATTTGAAGCTCACTTATCACTGAGAAACTGATATGAAACCCTGGCACAAACAAAACAAAACCCAACAATCTCAAACTTCAAACAACAGCCACAACAACCCTACAGCATTTCTTTACTGATTCCCTTTTACCAGTGTCTCTCTTTTTAGGGGAAGAGATGAAAGAAACAGAATTGAGGCAGCAATGACAGTTTCACTGACTTACCAGAAATATTTAGCTCATTTAATTCTTTTTTTAGATCATACATATAAATTATTTATATGTTTCACTGCAAATAAAGGGGGGTGAGAGTTGCTCATAAAAAGGTAAAGACAATCTGATTTAAGAAATCTTATACAATCTGCAGTGCTTTATTGAGACATAATCCAGAATGAATTTGCAGACAGGAAACCAATCAAGATACACGGACATACAAGTGCACTTTCCTTAACCTCTTCACACACCCATCCCACCTCCATCAGGATCAGGCCAGTCCTAGTTGAAGACTCAGACAGCAAAGGGGAACCTGGACAGTGAGCCATGCTGTACTGCTCCTAGGAAACAGAGACTTAAGAGTATTCACTGTGTTCATCTAGCAGAAACACAACACAATTTTCTTGATATTTCTTTTGGAAATACCAAGTTGGAATATCAGCACAGACCAGATCAGCATTTAGACCTGTTTGAAAAAGTTAATGACCTATTCTAACAAAAAGTCAGAGGTAAAAAAGCCAATTTGCAAATATGAAATCCTCATAATAACCATGTGAATACTGAAAGAGGGGAAACATGGATGAAATTCCTCAAACGCCAAGGAACACAGATTTACCTAACATGTCCAAAAGCAAACATGTTTCACTAAGACCTGACTTTCATGGGTTAAAAACAGATTGAAAAGACACTGAGCAATTAAGCAATCTAGACTTTCACATGGAGGTCATGGAACTGACTGGCAGTTTTTACAAGCTCAGGTTTCTGTTGTGACCTTCTGTTGGTGGAAGATTGCAAACGTGTACACAATTCAGCTGAAACTTCTAGAAAA
This sequence comes from Ptilonorhynchus violaceus, assembly GCA_013397565.1. Classification (NCBI taxonomy): domain Eukaryota; kingdom Metazoa; phylum Chordata; class Aves; order Passeriformes; family Ptilonorhynchidae; genus Ptilonorhynchus; species Ptilonorhynchus violaceus. The sequence goes on along the minus strand of VZRJ01005134.1, from coordinate 42,223 downwards.
CTGAGGAGTTACTTTATAATTTCTGGAGATTTTCAAAGACACAGCAATTAGGTGCTTAATGCTCTCTGACTGTCAGGGGAAGATAAACACCTAGCCATTGCTAATACTTCTGGAAATAGCTGCCCCTATATTTGTATGCATATTTCAATTTGAGTTTTAGGAAAGATTTTCCCCTGAGTACTTATCTTTCAGCCTTACAGCATTGACTATTAATAATTAATACCTGTGCTTCATCTCTCCTACAGAGTATCCAAGCTATATTTATTCCAAGATTAATTAGCTGTTATAGTTAGGACCGGATTAAGGTTCCTATAAATTAATCAAACGGTTTCTGCAGAAAGTTTAAATTGAAAAGTATCTGATTTTCCAAAATGCTTTTTTCATGTAGCAATATTTTTTAAACAATTTTCCTGAAAAAGAAAAAAAAATCTCAGATCACAGGGAAATATAACATTTTGAGTTAGTTTGTCAAGACAAATTTTAAAAGCATTTCAAATGTTCATCTGCAAAAAACCTGTCATTAATACATATGCCACACTACCTTGCAAGAACACTCCATAGACATTTTCAACTCTTTATTGTGAAGAGTTATTGTACCCTTTATTGTACTTGATAACACTAATAAAAAAATCCAAACAAAACTAGTCAGACGTAAAATTGGAACTAGAGACAATAATCTTTTATTTCTCTACTAGCAGTAAAATGTGCAAATCAGGGAGAGAAAAAAACTCCAACAATTTTATGCAGTTTCATTTCTGTCTCATGTAGTTGACACTGTAGTCCATACAGTCTGCTTTAATTGGATAAGGGTCTACACCCTCAAACCAGCTTGGCTTTATATGTGATAGTACTTAATGATCATCAGAAATCATTCCCGCAGGGGCTGAGCTTCTTGTTTCACTAAAAGCAGTTAGCTCCATGCTTGTTGCCCAATGGGGAAGAAAAGACTTTGATCCTAATCCAGCTAACACATTACCAAGGATCCTGAGAGGAGATTCATGTTCAGCACTAATAATTTCTAACCTCTTTGCCAAAAGAGGTTTCAGTAGTTGCTGGGTGTCTCAGTGGTCAGACAGATGTCCTCACAGAAGCAGAGGGGAGAGAGAAAGATACTTAGAGATCCTGAAGGTCAGTCATGGGATAGCTAACGAGTCTTGGTGCTTCAAGTGCCAGTGGTGAGTAAGCAAACTATTACGGATATCACTTATGGTGCTGGAATCCTAAAATACGCTGAGCATTGCCTTCTGACTAAGATTTCGTTGCAAGTGCATGCTGTGTTTCAGACTAGTGCAATTTTTACTTTGTAAATAGAGCCTTCACCTCTGATCAGCCCTTAAGTGGCACTGAGTAGTCATTAGCAAGGCCAGGTGTGTTCTTGCTTACCCACAAATGCTGAGCAGCTGATGTGCTATCAGCTTTCAGAGCAAAAGCTCAGGGTGAACAAGGACACCATGCAAGGGTAAAAGCACCATTCTAGAAAGTCAATTTAACTCCACAAACTCTGATATGCTTTTTCTAAAAACACATCAGCCTGTTTCAGTCTGTTTCAAATGACAGCACTCACTGAGAAGGTCTGAGAGGACTGAGCTTGGTCTCGATTCAGCACAGGGGTAAGGGTTTTAGAATGAGAAGCAGTGAGGAAAGAGGACACAGCCATAGAATCACAGAATGCCCTGGGTTGGAAGAGACCTTAAAGACTATCTAGTTCCACCCCCTATGCCATTGACAGAGACACCTTTCACTAGACCAGGTTGCTCAGAGCTTCATCCACGCTGGCATTCACAATTCCAGGGAAGGGGCAGCCACAGCTTCTCTGGGCAACCTGCGTCAGTGCCTCACAGCCCTCAAAGCGAAGTCTCTCTCCTCTTCAAGACTTTTGATTTAATCCCTGTGTTTGCCAGAGGAGCAGTTATGAAGGGACAACTGAAAGTGGCCAAATACAGCGAATATTTAAATCTCCCTCGGCAAGCAACACTTAGCCAAGTACTTAGATGTGCATGCAGTAAAACAGAATCAGAAGAACCTGCAGGTGTTACAAGAATATTCCAGGCAAGGACTGGATTCAAAAACTTTATTTAATCACCAGAAAAGAGCAGGAGAACGGAGATATGACACACTGCTAGGAAAGTAAAAAAAATTAATTTTATTTAAAACTCAACCCTATCTTAATCTTGAAAATGAATATCTAACCTTTTTCCTTGAATGAAGAGCAAAATCAAAGTAAATTTGCTTTAGCTTCAAAGAAGTGACTTGCATCAGGCCACCACCCGCCAAAAAAAAACCCCAACCAAAAAACCCCACAGTAACAGCATCCAAAGCTATTGGAAGCTCAGACAGGGGAATTAACCAGGTGCCCACTCTACACACAGGCACAACGGATGCCAAAGGACCCAGGGCACAATGTGCGTCTCCTTCTTCATGCCCTGAGGCCAATACCATTTTTTCATGGTTTCAAGAACCTTTATACCAAGAATATTGATATTGTTCTACTGTAGCAACAGAGCTGCTCCTCCGTATTGTTTCTAGGGCACTGACACTATATACTGGCATCCAAGCAGGAAGAAACAAGGTACATCATTCCCATAAAAATGAATCTGATCCAGAAACAGTAACACACATTGAAAAAGAATCACCATTTGTATGATTCTGAAGTGGAACTTATTAAACAAATTTGCAAATTATCACTGTTATATCTTGGAGTAGATGAACTTATCCACAGTCTCTACATAAGCTGAACATCTGGCCATAAAATCTGCCTAGATTGATGTATGCATGAGCTGCTACACTTCACAGACAACAGGTTCACAACAGATGGAAAAAAGATCTTTGTTGTTATCAAAGTATCTTGCGAAATTATTTAGTTTACAAGTTTACTTATCTTCCCACAAGATATTTCAATCAGCAACTTTTCTGCTGAATTAAGTGTATATATGTATATATTCACACTGCTGTCCATTTTTGTCAAATTTTTGTTTAGTACATAAATGCAACTCTACTAGTAAAAGCAAGCTGCCATTTAACTCAGCACTTAGTCTCTGAAAATGGCCCGAAGCAAGCACTTAGAACAAGAGCAGTATCTCCCATTGTGCTCAATGGGCTCTTTCCACCAGCCTCCATTACAATTTGTTTGTAAGCCTTTGTAGACTTTCAACAATTTGTCCAAACTATTTTTTAACATTTTTCTCATATTTTTGACAGCTACAATGAATTTTATTACTGGCTATGGTTTTAAAACACTATTTCTCAATACCAATTATTTTGCAGTTAGTTTGCTTAAGTGTGTTTCAGTTCTGTTGTAAGAATTACAGGGCAACCTTGCCCTGATCACCTTCTCCAAGGTATTTTACAACATATCTTTCATTCCCTTTTGCTTACTCTGACTCCCTCTCTCTCTTACTCATTCTCTCTCACTCACCTCTTTTCCTAGCTGTATTAGTCTTGTCTATTCCTTCTCTGTATGAAATCCATTTCTATTAGATATAATTCTTATGGCCTTCTTGGTTCCTTTTCTAGTTCTACTATTTTCTTTTGAACCAGCATGACCTGAACAGCACACAACAAGCCGTGTCACAGCAAGATTCCATGCAAATGCATGTAACTTTTGTGATAACTCTGTCCTGGAGGAGACATTCATATGCATGGAGAAGGATTAAAATTTTTATTAACCTTTGGCTCAGTCACTCTAGTGTTCTGCCTGTAATATTTCTGCTTTACCCCTTCAAAGAGACTGGAGAGCTCCCCGACAGATCTCTTCTCGTAGATGTATGGAGCATTACAACTCATTAGACAAAATCAGAACTTCGTTAAACTGAGGTTGCAAATGATCTGATGTGTCTTTCTGCCAACCTTTACCATCCTCATTTGGGACTAGGTGCACGTGTTTAAGAATATGTATTAAATAGCTGCTGTTGCTAAAGCAGAGATCAGCTGCACTCAAGATTTGCTGACCCTTTCCAAAGGTCTCTCTGACCAGGAACTGCTGTACATTTTCCATTAAAAATAGAACCGCTACTTCACGATAAAGAATTTCATTACTGACAGACCAGAGCCTACAATTTCCTTCCCTAGTAAATACTGGAACAATGCTGAACAACTTAGGTTATAAGATTATACTTTGCCCAGGTCAGTTCTAAGTGATGTACTCTAGAATACAAATGGGTCTTCCCACCACCCTTCCCAGTGAAATAAACAAGTAGTCTGACTAAAAAACTATCTTATGTAGAATTGCCTACCAGTTTTCACCAGGTTTAAGCATGAAGGCAAAATGAGAATTGTATCTGGGACAGTTCTTTAAGGGAAAATTGGCAGGCAGAGCAACAAATCCACAGTGTACAGTGTCATCTTTCTACCAATGGACCAAGCCAGGCTCTGTGGTCTGGGGAAGTCAGAAAATCACAGTGTACTCACAGCCACCATTCAAGATGGGCTGCATAGAGGGAGTGTACTCATGGAGTAGTTTCACTGATTTGAAAGCTCTATTTTCACACTGCCAGATGTGCAAGCACATAGTTAAAACCACTGCACCGCTGTGCTGCTCCCAGACAGCCCTGCAGCACACCCCCATGACAAAGCATCTTAATGCTTAAAGGTGATTATGATCTCAAAAATGTCTACAGTGACAGGTGAGACTTTACGGTTGCTTCAGGGTCCTATAAAAGCCTTCTCATAACAATTCCTACCTACCCCCATGGTAGGCTGCTCCAAGGTCTAACTGTCTAACTACCACCTCATACTTTCACATTCAAAAACAAAATCACAGGCATGTGCTCAAATCGATCCACTGGGAGTAAAACAAAAAAATGAAAGAAGTATTTCCACCTTTAAATCATTGCTCAGCTGCCCTCCTGAAGGGACTTAAAGACTATATTTCACCACACTAACATCTTCCTTCTGTTAAATCTTCCCTTGTCCTCACGACCAATAGCCTCTTTCAACTGGGAATCCACTCTAGTGAAGATGCTGAACAGTGGCTGCACTACAGCATTCTATTCTCATCTCGTAACAGTCTGAAAAACACAAAAATGCTGCTCACTCAGACCAGGGTAACTGGCATAGAATTAGCCATTCTGCATTTCCTCAAGTGTGAGAGTGTGACAGTTGGTCTCAATATAGTATCTAGTACATGAAAAGGTACCAGGAAGTAGATCCTTGAGCAGGAGAATCAATAACAGCTCCTCCAGCAGTGTTTCCTATTTGAAACTATAAAACATACAAGTTCCAAATGATGATTTCTGTGTTCGTACAGTGTCTCTCTCTCTTCTCTCTCGAGATTTCCTGGGGTGGGTTTGCCATTCAGTGTTTCCCTCAGTAAGAAGAATAACAGGGCTCTATCCACCAATGTGGAAACTTATCTTCATGAAATCATACAGGAACTTAGCATTTGAGAACTATTTAGAATCATAGAACCATTAAGGTTGGAAGAGACTTTTAACATCATCCAGTCCAATCATTCAAACAGCACTACCACTGTAACCCCTAACTCACTAAACCACATCACCCAATGGCAGAGTCAGATGCCTCTTTAACACCTCCAGGGATGGTGAGTCCCTGGAGTTTCTGGCCACTCTAATAGTGAAAAAAAATTTCCTAATATCTAATCTGAATCTCCCCTGTTTCATCTTAAGGTCATTTCCTCTGCTCCTCTCACTGCAGGCACGGTAGAAGAGACCAGCCCCCACCTCACTACCCCCTCCTTTCAGGGAGTTGCAGAGAGCAGTGAGGTCCCCCCTGAGCCTCCCCTTCTCAAGACTAAACAAACCCAGATCCCTCAGCCATTCCTCATAAGACACGTTTTCTAGTCCTTTCATGAGCCGTGTTGCCCTTCTCTGGACACTCTCCAGCACCTCAAAGTCCTTTTTGAAGTGAGGGGCCCAGAACTGAACACAGGATTGGAGGTGTGGCCTCACCAGTGCTGAGTGAGGGGATGGTCACTGCCCTAGTCAAATTTGACCAAAACTAGGCTCAAATGTTACTACAGTTTAGAGCTGGGGAGAAAGGCAATGTGATCCCACATAATTTTCTCAGAAATCGACATGAAAAGTCAACAGCTAATATAGGAACACTGGGAACTCCCTTGCTCTCAGTATCATTAGACGTAAAATGGCACACTGCAATTTACTGCATACTGTTAGTATACTACTGACATTTTTTAATCCACCCTAATGCAAGGTTTCCCTGAAGGAACACTCAAATGTGACGGTAAAAGACACAATGTGGTGTAGAACCTAAGGTCTTCAACTGCTTCAATTTGACTTTATTGTCACTGTTTCTCTCTCATATACCCAAAGAGAAAAAAGAAGCTACCATGCTGCCTTCTGTTAAGAGTGTCTTCCAGAGGGCTTTTTTTTGCCTGGAATAGGAAATGGAAAATTATAGAAAATTTTGAAAAGCTTAAGTATGCCCAAAATATACACGTTTACTTACATAGTAGGAGAGAATTATTATAAAAGCAAGGTTGGGACTAGGTGCACGTGTTTAAGAATATGTATTAAATAGCTGCTGTTGCTAAAGCAGAGATCAGCTGCACTCAAGATTTGCTGACCCTTTCCAAAGGTCTCTCTGACCAGGAACTGCTGTACATTTTCCATTAAAAATAGAACCAGAAGGAAGGAATAGAAGGAATAGAAGGAAGGAATAGAAGGAATATATATGTTATTACTAACTTGAAAAATAACCCATAAAAAGACCGGCTGTTTTCCCACATTTCAAAATTTTGTTCCAACATAACACAATTAGCTCAATTATCTACATTTTTTACATAGTCAGAAATTCTGAATGTTCTAAACAGAAATCTTGAAACATTAATTTGAAGCATCTGAAATACTGAAACAGTTTATTTTTTAAATTCTCAAACTCAGTCAAACATTTCAATACTCCTAAGACAAAATGCTACATTTTGGTAGCATACTCTGCATTTAGAAGACATTTTGGATGAATTAAAGCTGGTATTTTTGTGTGCCTGAGCTCCCTCAATAGATTACAAAACAAAAGGACTGCAAATTAGCTTTCAGAGCAACTCTGGAACATTTGCACCAAAAAAATTACATGTTAATAAAATGGAGGCAAGCATCACTGTTAGACTAAATGCTAGTGAGAGTAAATCTGCAAAATATTTTACATATATATATATGTATGTGTGTGTACATTGTATAATATTATGCTATTATTTCATATAGCTTAACTATTCAAAAAAACCAATCAAGAATAATTCACCAAAAGCCAGAATTAAATACACGATTTCGGCCGTTTTGTTTGGAACCATTGATATAGCCCTTTCTGCACAGAGAGGCCGTGCAGTCGAGTATAAACTAAAACAGAGGCATTCAGCATTTCCAAAAAACTGGCCAAAGCAACATGTGTTGTGCTCCATGTGCAACAGAGTCAATAATAACTCTCCTAAAAAAAGTTATGCTTTCTTGTTTCAGCTCCTATTACACGTTGCTTGAAAGAATCTTCAGAAAATCGTGCCTAGTCTCTATCTTTGCCAATGTTTAATATAAACTCCTTCCATAAAACTATAGAGAATTCTCTTAAAATTATTTACAAACCTAGAGAAAAATTTTGCCCCACTGCCTCCATTATGACTGTCTGAGACAGTGCAGCTCTCACTAGCTTAAGAAAGCACCTCCCTTGCTAAAACTTTCTTTTTCTTTCTGTTTTAAACTCTGATGTGTGTATAGCCATATCTTCTTAGCCTTTGTTTCCTGCACTAAATGGGGTGTGCCCTTCTTAATATCATCTCATAAACAAGCTCTCCGTTCTCTTTATGTTTCTAATACTCCTTCTTTCCTCTTTCCTTCTTCAGTTAAATTGATCTTTCTTGAATACAGACATCTAGATCAGAACAGCTGAGGTCTCATTAGAGTGTAATGATACTAATACCTTCCTGCAAACACAGTCCTAAGGGACAAACCAAGTGTTGTCTTTTACCACAGCCACATCATGCACCAACACCAGACTAGTCCATATTCATTTCATGCATTATGCCATATGACTTTATTTGCCTTTGGGGCACTGAAGTACATTGTCACACACATAGCTAACTGGTATAGGATGATCTATTGCTTTCCTTCAAAGCAATTGTGCTCACTCAAACCACCGGTTTAACTTCAGAAAGAAGTTGTTGCTGAATTCCACCTACTGACCTTTACTGAGCTACTGTTTGTGTTTCGTAACACATCCCACCAGCCCCTAACAATGTACTGCAGGAAATGTGTCTCCCTTTTTCCCTCGTGGGACCTGTATGAATTCCACAGAGCTTTGGAAATTTCTTCTACCAAATTGCAAGTACTCTTCTCTGTACAGTGGCTACAATCATATGACATTTCTCATGTGACTCCACCACATCTTAGACTTGTTGCAGCTTATGTCTATAACCACATACCTAAACAACTACTGGGGTTTTTTCCTTAACATGAATTTCAGGTGTCTAAGGTCACAACTGCTGAAACACAAAACAGTGGGAAGAGAGATTACCTACCTCATAATTTCAAAATCAAAGTTACCTCTAGTTTTCTACCGAGCTGTCCTGGTTTTGGCCAGGACAGAGTTAACTGTTTGCAGTAACCGTGAGGTGGCAGAGCCTGGAGCTGTGTGAGCGTGTCTGGGTTATTGTATACCACCTCACCATTGCCCCTGTTCTTCCTGGGGGGCAGAAGTAAGGAATTCTTCAGCTTCCAAGAAGAAGATGTTCATGACAATGGAAGACACTTAATGTAATATTAGCTTATTTTGATGAATTGTAACTTAAGAGAAAAATATATGCTGCTTTCAACTCATCAACAAAGCATTTGGGTCTGTAGAAGGAAGTGTCCCTTATAAATCATGTCCTAATTCACGAGAGAGTTTAAAATAAAGCAATAATACCCCATTAGAGAAGTTATCCATATGCTTAAAAATACGAGAGTAATTATAAATCAGCATTTAAAAATGCATGTATGGAAAATGTAAGTCTGGCAAGTCTGTTTAACAAAATCCAACCGAAGAGTGGACCAGTTGATTTAAGCCATCATATTACACAGGATGGCTACAATATTCTTAGCTGCTGGATAAAAAGGGAAATGAAAATGCAAGACTTTTTAGGTAAGAACATAATTTCTTTTTCCTCAAATTGTCTTTTGCTCCTAACCAAGAAAAAATTTTAGCTTCTGTATAAACTATAACCTTCCATAAACTTAACACCAAATTATCTACATTATGAGATGTAAAAGAACAACTGTATAGCCAAGATGGATGAGACAACTGCAGTGAATTTAGCTAACAATATAGCTAACAGCTCTTTGAAACATGGGAACTACATAAGGTATGATATAATAGGCATCAAAATGGGTTAGGGGTTTTGGAATTTTTTTCTGAAGTATCACTTTTTTAAGTATTCTGACAAAAAAAAATTCAAGGTTTTTACTAAAAAACCCTCTTTAGTTCCATTAAGTAAAATAACTTTTCTGTAGCTTTTCTTGAGTGATTCTCAGAGAAAGGCCCAACATAAGAAAGTGTTTATTAAGTCCTACTTAATCATAGCCCAGTCTAGTGCTCCACCTAATTTTCCTATCAATTCCGATCAGCTGAACACCTCTATAATTTTTACGATTGTGAAGAATTAAGAACAGAGAATAATTGCTAATTATTTTCACTTTAAAAAGGGGGATGCAGTAGAAATGATTTGGTGCAGCTTTGCAAAGCCATTGCAATTCTGTAAGGTTGGGCTGATGGTGATTCTCCAATTCCAGTGATTTTTGACAAAAGTAATTAGGGTATGGCAAGAGATACACAGACAAATGGTTTTTTTCCTCTTCAACCATAGCAGTTTCAAACTGGTGATTGTTTCCAGAGATTAAATGCCATCATATGTCCCCAAGATACTTAAAGTCATATCTAAGTCCTAATCTTGAGACCAGCAGGGCAACACAGTGAAGAAGCAGTTCTGAATTTCAGTGTCTGAGGACATCTTCTTCCTGTGCTGACCATTTTTTCCTACTCTCATACAGTAAAAACTATCTGAAGCCAGGCAGGGGGTAGCGGTAGCAAACTGCCTATAAAATACAACTTGCAGGACCACCTAACACTTAGGGAAAGATGACTTCTCACTGTACACACAAATGCCTAGAGCACAGGCCTGAAAATTTTATTGCAGAAATGCAAAGATGCTTATAAGGAGAACCAACCTCAAGAACCTCCCACAACTTGGCAAATCACACCTGTTTTCTGTATTACAGATTTTGTCCATGCACCCTGTGATGGGTGAAACAGAATGACTGCTTTTAGCTGATAAACTTAATGGGAGTTCTACTTACATATCCCAAGAAGCACACTCTAGCAGAAAGCTAAAAATCCCAAATTCCAGTGCACTATCAGAGCCTAGAGCTACTCTGTGCTGACTCTGAGTCATGCCTATGGATCCTTTTCTAGTTAAAATCCCCAGGAGAACTACACAAATCAGAATATATGAATTTACCTGAAACTAAATACATGAACTGAGGGGAAAATCAATTAAATAACGCCATCTATGGATTATGGCCGGAGTATAAATCCTCAGAAATACATAGCTTTGCATTAGAACTTACAGGTTTATGGAAAAAATAATCAATTTAGCATTACTTAAAAGCAAATGTAGTCAGAGATTATATACATACCCTCTGCTTCTCAGGGTCAACATATCGAATGCCGAAATAGTCTTTTTCCAGCAAGCTGTAATAGTTGCAGATGTGATCTATAAGAAACTGACCTTTGGTTTCCCTCTGTAAAAAGAGAAAGAATAGATACATTATGTTATTCTGAACTTGCTGTCTACAAAACCTATTCAAAGTGTTAAAATGGCACATGAAATTTGTTGTTATTCAGATGAGGACAAGGATTTAACCGCTTATCTTCTCTAAAAGATGCAGGAGATTAAGCTACAAATTTATAATACTTCATATACTACTGGCAATCATACTTTCATTGATGCTATAATGGCATAACAGATACTTACTTAAATATAGAATTTCAAAACAGTGTGTGGTTTTTTGTAGCTCTCAAATTCTCAAGCAGTTCTGACAGTGAGTACCTTACTGGGTCTTTACACAGTGCCCATAGCAGGAGAGATCTGATCCTTAATTCTCTTAGTTAAGCCAGTGCTACAGTACAAAGAAATGCCCAAATGACTGAAAGAGTCTTTGAATTGCAACTGGGTAACTATAGCCTTATCAAAACTCAATTTTACATATGATGTTTAGTTAACAGTCTCATTCTTCCTTTCTGCTTTCTTCAATCTCAATACTGTGTTTCAGTTCGCCTTTATCTACTGCCTAATATAGAGATCCCACATGAATTTTCACATTTCTTCTGATTCAGCTAACGTGAAGGTTCATGTTGGGTTTTTTTTCCGAATTGTGATTTGTGTCAATATTAGCATGGGGCTAAAGATGTTTTCCTAAAACAGCCCACTTCAAGAAGACAAAGGTGCTTCACTACATAGCAGGGTCAGTTCTCTGCATTTTTTCCCTCTGTGTCTACCCTGGTCCCGCACTGAGACGCCTCTGCTGTGGACCAGGTAGTGAGTCTCTACACTTTGCTGACATGAAACAACTCGAATTTAGCTCTTTAATGTCTACTGAATAGAAACTACACAGGACATGCAATCGCTTTTCATAAAAATATTACTTAATTGTTTTTCTCCAAACTACTCCCTGAAGACTCTAATGCTATGCCTTGTTCAAACATTTTTGAGAAGCTAACAGGCAATTTAAGACATAAACAGCATGGCAAGCAAAATTGAAGAAATAGCTCTTGTATATCTCAAGATACTTTACAAAATTGCATATTGTTAGCATCTTCATTTTGCACAGGAGCAGCTGAGGCAAAATAAGCACCATGACCTGTCTGAGGTCATACTCTAAAAGGGCAGAGGAAGCAATAACCTCGGGACTACCACTGTCTGGTGAGATCTACTGCTTTCCACACAAAAAATGAGACATGCTTCAAGACTGAAGAGTTAGAAAATAATACAATCCATGAACTAAATTTTTGTTTTCTTTTCTTTACAATTAATAAGGCATTCTGACACGGATACAGTTGCTTGTCGTTTCATTTCCATCACTGAACAAAGGAATAACTACATAAAAATCACCCTCAGTTAAGGTACTGACAGAGAGCTGCATTGCCCTTCCTGCATGCTGAGGCTCCTGTGGACATACCCTTCCCTGCCATATGGAACTTCTCTCAAATCACTTCCAGCCACAATGGAATTGCTAGGTTCTCTACAGATTTCTTTTTCCTAGATGTGGTAGCCTCTGCTTCAAATCCTACTTTGTAGGCCACTTACTTCCACTACTCATATCTTTCTCCACCTTCTCTGTCCTTTATACTTATGTCCTGTACTCTTCCATACGCTGCTACTTGCCTAGGAATATCTCTGCCTTGTCTGCACCATGGTACTTCTAAAGATTTTTCCTCTTTTTAAAGAGCCAGTGTCAAAGGATGTTAACCCAATTTGTCTGTTCCGTATGCGCTTATGCTTTGCACCTCATGCTTTGCACCTGCAGTGCTACCTTTTTCCATGTAACCTAGCTGCAACAGGTTTCCTTCTCTAATTCTTTCCTTCCTGCCCTGAGACATCTAAGAATCAACTTGTTTACTGTTAAGAGTGGTTAACAGGTACACTGACATTTTTTTGTGCTGTACCCAGTTGCAAGTATGGGCATCCTAGTGACGACACAGAGAAAGCCTTCCTCAAAAGGAAAAGTCTTATCAAAGACTGAAAAGTACAAAAGTAAAACTGTCACTCTCCCTGTGGCTGACAAAAGAAGGTCTACACTTATAAAGTCATATTTCAATGAACAGCTTTCTAACTTAAAATCTTGTAAGTATCTGAAAAGTTTTGTGACTGTGAAAGACCATCGAAATATTGACAAAATTGCGTGGTGACATTTCATTACAAAGACAGTACAAAAACTTATAAACACAGACGTGACATATAAGCTGCATGCAGTTTTAAGACAAATCTACAGCAAATTAAATAGAACTGGAGAATAACAGCTATTAGATGACTCAGGTAAAATCAAACATGAAAACAGATTTTACTGACAACGATGTACAAAAGAAATCAATTTTTTAAAACATTGGAAATGAGGAAACTGGACTAGCCATATTTTCATGCAACAACATTAGAGGGTGTTACTTGAAAAACAGTCAGTAATACGACCTTCTACAAACTACTACAGGTTCATATTCTAATCTACTAATTTTAAAGGCCTTTTGCCTCAGTCACCTAAATAATCACAAGGTTTTGAGTTCCTGAAGAAACTGATAAAAGGCTAGGGCACATGTAATGTTTTTAGATCTGGTAACAATTTTCCCTTTCTAAAAGGAATGCCCTAGTTTTCTTGCTTGGAAGATAGACAATGGAAACAAACCAAACAAAAAAGAGCAAAAAGCCTCCAAGCTAGATTCATGCTCTAGCAATCTTTAAGCCTGATGTAGATAAATAAAAGTGACTAGTTAATAACCTCATCCTTGGTTAGTACACACGTCAGTTCATTACTAGATGTTAAAACATATACAAGATGTACCAAAGTGGCTACATTGGCACATGCATAATGCAGTGAGAGTTCTCATAAGAAATTGTAAATGTGCCACTATTAATGCTTTCTAAGCACCTGAAATTTGAAAAAACACAGATCTTAACTGATACACAGACGAAAATACTTGATGTGGCACACAGCATGTCAAGTCCTATCCATAACAGATTGTGTGGTAAGAAGGATGGACGATGGCTGTTAATTTTGTTTTCCGCAAACAGCATACATTAACATTTTCTACATTTCTCTAACACAGCTCCAAACTCTTCTGAGCTTTGGAATCTAATGATCCTTTTTATTTAGTTATTACATATTACTACCTATTATCATACTATAAAAGAATATATTAAACCCAAATTTCATTCTCACTTGTGGAAGAATATGGATAAATTAAATTAAGAACCGCCACTCATCCACAACAGAGCAGAGGAATGGATCTGGGTCATAGAATAATGAATATAAAACACTGCCTGAAATTTCAGACGGTTGCCATATAGCCTTCCAATTAAATGATCCTTTAAAAATAAACAAACAAAAAAACCTCATACAAACAAAAACAATCCTTAAACCCTTTCATATCAATAAAGTACTTCACAGGAATTCAGAAAAATAATTTTGTACTACATTTCAGAAGGTTTGTCAGAACATGAAAAAATTACATCATAAAAAAAGCCATTATTTCAAACACCACTGAAGAATGTCAGCAAAAAACAAGAAGAATCTGAAAGCAAAAATCAAGTCATACATTTAAAATTTCCACAACTCAAATTTTTGAGAATTATACCACAGTTCACCCAGAAGCCATCAACTATTGCTCGTTACAGAAGACATATGCTGCAGGCAGAAACAGAAGTCACAAAAGTCTGTAAGCAAGGGATACGAAATGTCCTGGATTGTAATCAATACACTGTTTTCAATGAAAGAGAACCATGTTAAATAAGCCACTTTTTTCTAAGTCTCTTAATTTAAATGTATCTGTTTATCGCAAATGAGATATATTTTCCTTCAGATTTTTGTAACACATTCATGGCTCTAAACAAAGTCCTATAATGTAGACATTCCACATACTCAACACAAAAATTTGGAGATTCCTATAAATAATTCAAGGAATTAGTTTCTGATTTTTTTAGATAGATAGGCACAGACAAGATGAGTATGTTTTTCCTAAGGCTGCATTTGAATATCTGACCTTAATACCACTAAAATCCCACAACAGACCCCAACACATATGCAAGGGATATAATGCCATGTAAATGACAAAATCCCTGAACACAGAAGGTCAGATTGCAAATAACTGTTAAACTCTGCTTTTTAAGCTGGATCAAAAGTTTTCCTTTCTTTTGAAACAAATATGTATGAAGCTAAACTAGCAGCTGTTGCAAAAGAATTAAGCAAAACAAGGGACGTTCTCCACTCCAATAAGACATGAAAATATGATCATACAGAGTCTTCCATTGATGTACTCACAGGGCAACCTGAGTTTGTTCCTTAGCTCTAGGAAGTGAATAATACACTGCAGAAAGGCTTCATTTTCTCTACCAGTGTAATAACACTCTTATTACAGCTTCCATTTCTGCAACTCTGCAAATTTATGACTGAGTAATCCAATTCCTTGGTAATTTCTCTTTTATACAGAAACTAATCCAAACAACAATCTTTGTCACTCTTGAGCAGTTTCAGTCTAACACATTATGTCTATCTCATGCTTGCCTTGGGGATTTCTTTTTTTATTTCCACTTTCTTTACGCAACTTAAACAGTAAGGGAGAGCATAACTTGTGCTACCAATTTAACAATTCTCCAATGGCATAAAAAGAGATCACAAAACCTTTGTGACCGCTTCACAATTCTGAAAGTGAGAGGAAAACTATTTATAGCAGTTTAAGATCTTACATTCGGTGAAATGTCTTCCCTATTTGCATTTGCTTCACTGTGGAGTTCTGTGCGTATTTATCTGAATGTCGTCACAAGGAAGAGCAAGTGTCACAAGCAGATTAAACACAACGCTTCTGCTCTGTTATCTAACCACTGAAGTCCTGCCAGCTGTGCTTATCTCTGCCAGGAAGCCACTGACATTACTAAGAAGCATGCAGAGTCATAAACACAGTATTTACTCGTAGTGGGGATTTCAATCCTCATCCCGTAAGTGTCTTTACTTGTGTGAACAGCTCCCAACAGTGACCCTCTGTGTAAAGCTGGTCACATACTTAAGGGCCTACTTAAGCGTAAAGCCACGCTAAAAAAAAATCCCAAACAAACAAAACACAATTAAATGAACATTTCTGTGTAAATATATGGAAAGTCAGGCAAGGCAAGCATACTGTTTGATTTTGTATGCTTGTTTTCTTTGCTTAGCAACATTTTGAAGTTCTATAGATGTAAAAAAATTAAATACGTGTATTGAAGAACAATCATGATAACACCATAGAATGAAAACCATTAGAAAAATGGAAAAAAACAAGAAGTGCCTCTAAGGCAAAAAAAATAATTCAAAAAAGCATCTTTTCCACTGAAAACTGAAATAGATAGTTCTGTTGACAATACTTAACAAAAATTATAAAAAGCTACAGAGCTAAACTGCATCTTCGAGGGCCACATCTCGCATTTCTAACTTTTCTTCAGACATTCTCTACCAGTGATGAGATCACATTTCTTCTAGGCTTTTCATGAGAGAAATAACTTGAATCCCAACAGGCAAACATCTTTCCCTTCATCAACAACTACTCCATGGTTCAGCATGGGGCCAGCTCTTGTACACCAAATATGGCTGTAAAAGGATATCTGGGCTCATGTCCGTTTTCAGACAGCTATCCCTGCATTTGCATTTGTCTCCAGTGGCACAGCAAAAAAGCTCACTAAGCACCACTGTTGGACTGGGGATGTGCCATGGAAGTGCCATGGGATTCACTTAGTGTCAACCCTTTGAAGCTGAATAGGGAGTAGGACTGAGGGCGCAGAAAAGGAAGACAACAAGGCATGCCTGAATTTCACAGTATCTTCTAGACAACTTTTTTAAGTCCTGCCTGAATAGCAGCATCTAGAACAGAACCTTCATTCTGCAGCAAACAAAGTCAGTGAGGTGGAACAGACTCGACTCCAACCTAGCAAAACAAGGTGAGCCCTAACCCTGACAATCTCCAACGCCCTCTGCAAATTTCTTATGGTTCTTTGGATTTACGGATACACTGAGACTACAAATGACAGCAAGTACTCACAAGACAAATACACAGACAAGTCCGTTGCCATTTTCATTCCATCTTTGGAAACAGCAACAGGAATATGCGAAGGTGTTTAATAAGAACATGATATTGCATAATGCCTTCCAAATACAAAGACTGATGAAAACATGGCTGTTTCATTCCTCAGCTAATATGTTGTAACTCTATGAAAGGAATTCCTTCCTTCCATAATCAGCACTCTACAGTATCTTAAACCATTTGAAATTACATGGGGAGTCTAGTATATAACATCTAATTGGAAAATTTTCTCAGTTTTGAGAAGAGCCAGTTGTAATTTACTTCTTTTTTTGTTGTTAATTTTCCAAAATAAAAAAAGCAACAAACTTTTGCTGAAAAAAACCAAGCAAATTGGAACTGGAAGTTTTATTTTAGAAGCAAAGTATTTATCACAGGGCTTTCTTTTCTTAACAATGAAGAATTAATTGTATTTCTACAAACCTGAAACAAAGAAGGAAAAAAAGGCCAATGATTTTTAATGAAAGGCACAAAACATGACATTGCAATAAAGTAGCTGGCATTTACTTAATTATATCAGTCCTCTTCCACACATTTCTTGTATCAGTTTCCTCTTGCAAAATATATGTTTTCTTCTATATACTAGTTAATATTTCTATATTACTTAACTATCATTTACATCAACATTGTCTAATTCTAGAATGTAAAGAAGGAAGGATTTTTACATTTGTCTCTTAAGACATTTTATTATGTATAAAAGAAAAGTATGTGAATACATGAAAGAAAACATCAGAGAATTACTGCCCTTTTATTTCTAGGCAATTCAGCAGTCAATAGTGTTAACCTTTGATCACAAGAACACTTCATGGCTGAGACACAAACTACCCATACTCCTCTTAGTTTTAGGTCTCATTTGGTAACCTGAAATGTGTCTTAAAGAACATCATTTTTAGAAATATATCAGTCTCTAAACTGATATTTCTAACTTAATTATCAGTTGAGCCCGAAGCGATATATATTAATAAAGAGAATTAAAGGGAAAAGAACCCCATAAACCAGTCTTTATTTACAGTTTCTTTGGGGCAAAAAATATAAAAGACACCTTAAAAATAAAGGAGAAAGGAAAGACAAAAGAATATTGTCTATGTTGGAAAGAAAAGAAATAAGAGGAGGGCAATTTCAAGGCTGTATGTGTGAATGCAGCCGAGGAAGTTCTATTAATCTTAAATGAAACTGCATGGCTAAAGGTACACAGCATTGAAAATTTACCTGGAAATAACTGCTGCAGTAAGGTCAGAAACACACTTGTCAAATTCCTCTTATGTGCTAACTTGTTTGGAAAATGAAGAGGATCATTTGAGGTTATTTATTTTTCTTTAATTTGCACTATTCATTTGCAACAGATGGACAGATTAGCCCATAAAACAGCATATTTTTCCCCTCTCTTAAATTAGAGGTTATTGTATGAGGACAGTGGTCAAATAATAAAAGATGAAGGGGAAAAGGAGAAAATTACACCACAGAAAAAATCACACAATGCCAGTCCCATGCAAGGAAAACTATCCTAAAAGCAAAATAATATGGAAAAGTGTATTGTACTACACAGTAAAACCTGGACTGCAGGAGAGAAGACAGGTAACAGCTTTCACCAATCAGTTCTTGACCTCAGTGGTATTCTGCAAGTAAATTACTGTGACCCATGAATAAATTATAAATAATAAAAATAAATATTTATAGTCCACACACTGCAGCTCTCAAAAGTCTCCACCGGTCTGGCAGGCAAGCACTGAGGAAACCACAAATGGAACATTCATTTGCAGGGCTCATCCTCATTTTCTGTTGTGCACATGGGCAACACTTAGCCATTTAGGGTTTATGTCCCTGAAGTGTCGGCCTCACAGGAGGCTTGCAGCTTTAACTGCTCGCTTCTGGTAACAGCTTCCATTAGCACAGCATTTGTGATGCCATCTGAGGCACTATTGATTTCCTAAAAGGAATTGAGTCCTTCTGTCAACAAATCTATCATTTTATTCGATATCCAGCATTGTTCAGCAAAGCTAACTCTGCTTTCTCTCTTTCATTCTTGACATCATACCACATCTAGGAAAGTGGATTAGAGATTTCAAGAATGAGTTCTCAGTACTCACTTACAAAGCAACACAAAAGCCAAACCAGGAATTTAAGAAAATTACCTAATGTCCCTCAGTACAGGTGATGGTCAACAATCCTCCCTTGGCCTGAATCTTCTCATTAGCTTCAAATGACCCAGAAAAATTACTACATATTGAAGTAAAACTCAAGTATCATTCTTTAAATATGCCTTTTCTAACAGATACGTAGCAGTGTGCCCTTATTTTACAAAAAGAAGTATTTTTAAAAAGAAAAGCAACCAAAAATACTTCTAGCCAAAAAAGACACTTTCCTGAGCACAGGCAGAAGAGAGACTCAGCATGGTATGACACAGCTTACCTAAGGTGCCCACAGACAAACAGCCAACTGCAGTTGTTTGCAAGAATGCCCCTTCACAAGTAGGAATGGATCAAATGGATCAGCCTCAGGGCCCAGCTGAATGTATTGAACCCCAACCATGGCAAGGGTCATGCAGGAACAAACACACCTTTGCTTTCACACTAGTGGGAGAGCGTGGCCACAGCAGAGAAGGGTGACTTGAAAGAAGCTATGAGTAGAGCAGGGGAACTCCTGTAAGCACTGATACTGGCACCTCACCTGTTCTCCCCCACCCCCCTCCCTGTTTGGGGTTATCCCCCCATGTTCCTGTCCTCGCATGATGAAATACCACGTGAATGCCTACAAGCATGGCATGGATGTGCATGCACTGGTAGGAGGAATGGAGGAAGAAAGTGGAGATCATGGAACATAATCCCTAGAGCGGATGAATTAATGCCCATTTGAAAGGTTATTAAGACTGATGTGCAAGGCTAAGAGCTTACATAACGAACAGAATATATGACTAGATATTACGGAAATTTGATCCACTCCTATGTGGATTGTCCCACAATCACAAACCCAGCCATGTACTCTGTGGTCTGGCAATATCATCTCTGAAGCACATCAAATCACAACAAGCGCTGCAAATCACAAATAATGTCTCCCGACAGACAAGACCCTCAATCATGGTGAGGAAGTCAACAGCTCTCAGTGAACCACCTGAAAGTGTAACTCATACGCTAATCTGATATGATAAGGGCCTACATAAAAACTTTTGGTTAACTGAGGAATCCTCAGCATGCTATGCACTTGAACTGTCAGACAGACATACCATATAATTATATCATTAATGCCTCAGAGGACACTTGTCATAATAACTACCGTGGATCTTCAAAAAGGTTTTTATGGAAGAGGGTGACGAGAAACAAAAAGATCTCCCACGTTCTACTAATTTAGAATCCGTCAACACACATTGCCTTCAATTACTCATCTTGGTCACCTGCCTCAGGTAACTAACTCCTTTCTGTTTGGGTTTTGGTAATATTTCGGTATGGTCAAACATTTTTCCCATGTGCTTTTACTGCAGAAATTTTGTAACTTCAAGGATCTCGTTGGCTCATTTCCCACTCAGCAAAGTGTTTTATTCCTTTACTCTCTTTCAGCCAACTGAAAGAATAATTTTACCGTGAGAAGCTATTTCCAAACTGCTCAACTAGTGTTTTATAGATGCATACAGTTAAATATATTTTCTTGTCAGAAATAATTACACAAAAAAGAATCTTTCATCAATACTTTCCCCCCCTTGTAATAATCCCAGCTGCCAAATGCTTTTTTTGAAGGAAAACAAACAACATTAAATTTACGAGATTAGAGAGTCAATCTTCAGAAGAGCAAATTTATGGTAGATTGAAAACACTGAAAAAGAAGTCCTCCAGAAGCATTCCTTGGACATGGCACCTACACCAATGCACCCCAATAGTATTTAATAAAAGCCACCTATTGGCATCAGAGGAGGAACTCATTCTCTGTGTCATGCAAGTTTCTGTCTCTTTGCCAAAGAAAATGTTCTCAGCTCACAATTTTTCTGTAGTAGGGAAACCCGGATTGATTTTTTTCTTTCTTTTTTTCTTTTTTTCTTTCTGGAGGTCATTTAGTCCTTGAAAGACATACAAAATGCCTCATTAACACTACTCAAAATAAAACCTTCATTTGATAGCACAGCCAGAACTACCCTTGCATTTGTAATCATCACCTTACAAAATTACAACTACGGTAAGTGTTTTTATTTTTTTCACTCTTTTAAGAATAATTTATTAGAATCCAGATTCAAAACAAGTCTTTCTGAATTTCTTTCAAATATCATCACAAAAAACTCAACACATTTTAGAAATTCAAACAGAGGGCTCTACAGACTTGCTCCATTAACCACAGCTGCAAAAAAGAAGATAATAAAGCAACATATTTTACAGACACCATAACTGTTTCACCTTTACTAGACTCCACTTTTCTATCTTACTGTATCAGATTCATCTTCATCTTTCTGTCAAGTGCCCAGACTTCCTGTTCCCACACACTCAGCAGAGATCAAAGGCAAGCTGAGCTCACCTTTTACATTTCAGTTATTAGCCTGTTTTCCATATTTTTCAGTCGTGGAACATACTGACACACTATAAAAATGCATGCTTTTGACCAAGTTGGAAACTCATCATACTTTTTATCTTCTTAGCAGTAGTTACTCTCGTATCCCTTTTAAGATCCCCACCCCCAAAATAAACTCTAGGATGCTGTAAATATTTCTTTACATCTAGGAAATGGAAAGCAAAGGTCTGAATTACACACCAAATGACAACTCACTTTTCCTGGTACAAATTCTGACCTTACAGAAACACTGTATATGTCTATTCAGGACAAAATTTGCTGTCTTTGATATTTATAAAACTTTAGCTCTATGTTGAAACTGAATGAAAAAAAAGAAGGGAAAAAAAAAGACTGTCGAATAAATTTTTGGAAATAAAGTCCTGTTCTCACATAGGTGATTAAGGGGGTGGGAGGAGACCTAGTAAAAGTTATAACATACAGTAATAGATAGTACAGCTGGTTCCTAGGTCATTGTTACATCAGAAAAGTCTCTCTTTAAACTCCTGTCACATTTAGATTAGAAGCAGAGCAACAACAATTATCATGATGAAAACTAAGCAACTTGAAAAAGGAGTGAATAGCTTTGAATATTATTGCAAAATGAAGAGTTAAGTAAAGTTTCTTATTCTCCTCTGAGTGTTGAAAACTCTGTGCTGAACCTCTTGCAATTTGGGAGCAAACTAAGGCTACATTCTCACCCATATTATCAATGGGTACTAGAGGTTTATGTGGAAAAAAATATTTCTCAAAAAGTCTCTTAAGCAATACCTAGATCCAGCACAAAGCTGACATGCAGATTCTAAGAAGCAAAGCTCTGACAGCTTCGTACCTGCTCTGCCAAAACTGACTGCAAAACCTCAGGATTAAATTATTTTATGATGAATCTCTTTTTCAAAACTGTGACAAGTTACATGAATGAGCAGATTACACCAAAGAAGAAAAGGTACCTTGTCTTACAGCACAAGGCAACTTTTCAGATTTCTGTTTCTGCTTGACACATTAATGTAAAAAAGAACTATTGGGAAATAAAGCAAGAGACAAGCCAGCATGGAAATCAGCAAGAGAACAAGGAAACATTTCAGTGCCCTTGCAACCTTCATTGTGGGATGCAGCAATCATCCTTAGCCACGTGCCCCAAGAACAAGAAAAGCAGCAAGCAGAAGGAAAGCAGAGCAGGGGAAGACCACTGGGATTAGCTCAGTTGGTTAGAGCATGGTGCTAATAATGCCGGGGTTGTGGGTTCATCCCCGTATGGGACATTCACTTAAAAGTTCGACTTGATGATCCTTGTGGGTTCCTCCCAACCCAGAATATTCTGTGACTCTGTTGTTCTCTAAAGACTTCACCACCAAACCCACCCATCTTCATGTGTCCTCTGAAGAGCCCTAAGGAAAGGACTGGACTCAAAAATCAACTGAGAATGCATCAGTGTTATGCAAAACCCTATCAGAGACACAAGAGACACAATAAACCAGGACATATTCTTCTAGGAAAGAGGCAAGATTCCCTTTCTTCCAAGGCATTTAAACTTTAGTGCAGGAGTTACACCCTGCTCTCATGCTGCCCAGTCTCACCACCTGACCTTCTCTAACCCTTCCCAGTCCTGCCCATCTTCCTCTTCGCCATGCAATAATGGGAGGCCAGCCTCAGTCCACACAGGTAGGTAGCATGCATCGAGGTACCTGGCAGCCAATGCTCTGAAGCTTTGTCACCTCTCAGCAAACAGAAACACAAATGTAAATAAATGAACATCAGCTTGCAGGCTCGGAGCATTGAGTTGGTACGTCGAGTTACAGGCATGGCAGGAGAGCAGGCACAAGTGGTCAGCAGTGCACAGCCGTCAGAAAGCACCAAACTACTGAACGACACTGTTTCACAGTGTGGCTGAAAGGTGTTTCAGTAATTCTACACATTACTACCTATGGAAACACTGACCCCACTGAACCCCTGCAGTACACACTCATACATGGCTGCAGACATTAGTCTTGAAATATTTAATTAAGAATCTCTCATAGCAATGGCCAATAGATAAACAATGCTGACCATCATCATGAATTTAGCTCAATAAAGGCATTTCCTTTTCTAGCTAGTACTGCATCTTTGCTACATCTCACACATAAACACCCTGTATCTTTTGTGCATGTGTGTCTATACATATACATACATATACATACCTCGTATATAAATATGTAAGAAAGATGTCAAGAAAAAGGATTAAGGGATTCTAACATTAGAGGAGGCCATTAGATGATTTGCCTATCTGCAAAATTTGGAACATACAATTTAATCCAATTAATGTCTCGTACTAGCCAGTCTTATCTTTTGTAAAATGCAATAATTGCATTTTTTTCTACAGCATGTCTTCAGACAAGGCAGTCAATCTTGATTTAAAGCTTTTAAAAAAAAGAGGTTGAAAATATGCAGAGTCTGTTGCTGATTTTTTCTACTGCACTGTGAGCTTACAAAAAATATTTCCATTGTACTGGCAACATAGCAACACAGAGCACCATAATTTCCTACAAACATGGTTACTAAAATAAAAATACCGAAAAAGAGAGCTACCTATCTAGAACAATCTCTTTTGATCAAATGGATTTAATGAAGGACTATGATCTATTTGACAGCAATCTAAACCTGTTATTTTAAAAGGTATATATGCTGTCATATTTAATAATATTCACTTTATCACAAACCAGAACATGTTCAAAAGTTTTAAGCACAGCTTTTCTCAAAAAGTTTTAAAATCCACTTTCATTCCTATTTTATTGAGTCCCTAAAACAGCTGTGACCAGTCAAATTGAAGCATCATATTGGGTGACATTTTTTACAGATCAACCAAACTACAGTCTTAAAATATACTTACACAACAATCTATGTCAAACATCTACCTGGTTCTCCAACATCACTCTTCAAAATTATGCAAAACTTCACCATTGCAACAGCTCCTCATATATTGAGCAGCTGTGGAGATTATAGGTATCCTTTCCCCAAAAAAGTATGGAAGGAACAACAAAGCATTCAAAAATTGAGAAAAGCTCAGACAACAGTCAGTTCAGCTGCCTAATTTATACTGAAAGCTGTTAACTTGCTGTATGCATCATTTTAGGTGAGAGTCACAGGCTTGCAGTTTCTTATAATTGTGGAGCAAAGCCATTATTCGATGCAAGAACAGCTTTCCCAAGTCCAGTGAGTTTTCAGCCCTTTGCTCAAGTACAGATCTTGTCCCTGGGCATTTTGGGCACTCTCCCTGTCCCCAAAAGCACCTCTGCACAGATTTGTGCAGACTGCACACCTGCCATGGACCTCAAATCACAATACACGTAGTTGCACTCAATCTTCCAAAGCCCACCAATTTTCCTGCACTGGTGTCTACTGCTCTGCCCTCTGATAGCTGATACAGAGCTAGCACCAAGGAAAGAGTAAAGGGGATGGATATCCTTTTTATATTGGCACTGGAAACACCCAGTGAGTTCATGACAGACTAGTGAAACAGAAAGCAGGCGGGCAGCTTGCCCTTGGACAGAATTGTGCACTACCTCCCCTGGCTCTGTGACTGTCATGATTCCTGTCTTGCTGTGGCACAACTTTCTAATGTTACCCTATATCAGGAGGAAAAACGGGCATGGTTCTTCCCTCCTGACAGAATAAAGAGAAATCCTCAGAGCACAGCACTGAATTCCTAAGTTGAATTTTATATTTGTCAAGGTCACCTAAAAAATCTCAGCTAAGGAAACAGAGAAAACAGATCCTGCTTACAGCAAGTGGCAATTCCACTTTAGATTCCTTGTGGCCATTTCAAACTCTCCTCTGTTTTTATTAGAACATTCCCCAGTTAGGTTCACTGTCCCTCATCTGCCACTCAGAACTATTGGTTCTGCCAGAGAGCTTTGAAATTACCAGAAAGCTAAAAATCTAAACAGATTCTTCTACTGTAAAAATATTATTGGTTAACTACATTGTGCACATGGGAAAAAAAAAAAACCTCTGACAGATTAACTTAGAAATTCACATACTTTTTTCAACTTCTTTCTCAAATCACCAAAAGAAAAATCACAATATTCCAAAACAAGTGGCACAACAGGAGCAAGTCTGAACCTCTCACATGCACAACCAGGTAGCAGCTGTCGTACACTTCTCTTGTTTCACACCACCCTCTGTTAGGGGTAATACCAGGGGACGATGATGACAGCTCCCATTATTGCATTAAAATTGTTGTGATATTTGATCCACTCCTGAAAGATTCATGTGCCCTAAAACTGGGCAAGAATCTCTCGTTGAACTTAAAAAATTTTTTTTACATGGAAAACATGACAGCCAAGCGCAGGGAAGTGCACGTATCCCCTCAAAACACCAGAAAGTGAGAAAAGAAGCAGGCACACTGTGTAAATACAGTTTGCTTTTCTAAAAAGACAATCTTCGCCATTTGGGGAGGGATTTGTATATGCTTGGAAAAGAATAGCAAACATGCTGTGTGATATGCAGCAAAAGAAATAGTGCAATCAAAACAGTATCAATAAACTATTAGCCTTCAACAGCATCCTGCCAGGACTATATAAATGAAAATTCAACTCAGCTGTTCTCCTGAACACTGAGATATTAATCTATGTCAAGGACAAAGTTTCAGCTTTCGTAATGTAATACTCTTCTGCCTACACCACAAAAAACCAAATGTCTAAAGGTCATTTAAATAATGAATTTAAAATTTTAATTGGAAAAATGAATACGTTATTACAGCATTATATCTGATCTAGAAATCCATACACCACATTCTTAATGAGTCCAGACAATAAAATATAAACTATCAAAACCTGTTTGTTTCGCTGTGAAGATCAGCACTGCTTTCACCTGCAGCTGAAAGACAACACAGAAGACTATCTCCTATCTGAATTCTACACCGAGTGTATAAATAGTCTTTATTCTGATAACCTATGACAAGCATCTGACAATCTTTTCCATTTAATAATTTTTTGTCCTTGGTACTCCAAAGCTTACTGACAAATTGCCTAGATTTAATGAATTACATTTTGACAGTTTTCTCCCCTGCCACTTGTTTTCCCATCAATTTCTTTCTTCATGTGCAAAAATAGCTGTATTACACTCCTCACATTTTGATGCATATTTGGCTACAGTGAGGATTAAGGTACTTCCAAACCCTATTCTGTTGTATTCTTCTAGCATTAAACACCCTAAAATACAGCAAGAAAACCATCTGTATTATTCAGCTTAATAATCTAATCATCCATCCATTCCATCCACTTAACAACAGTATTTGATTCAGGAAGACAGTCTTGATCCAGACTAGCCTGAACAATTATCCCCTCTGCAGAGGGCAAATTCTTATTAATTTTTCATCTTAATAAGGGACGTATGATTGTATCCTGGCAATGTAAGAAAACATAGGTATAATATAACCAAACTCTTCCGGAAAGGAGCTGCATTAAGGATGTAGGAGGAAATATGTCTTGTAACAGCAGCATCAGAGTTGCTAGTACATTCATGGAAAACATCTAAGTAATAAAGATACATATTTGTCTTCTTTTTAAGACCAGGTTTATTTACTCAGAATGGAAAGGTAAAGAGCAGCATCAGTAAACGCCAGAGTATGTCTGCCCTCAGAAACATGCCTATGAAAATACACTAGCTCTTCTCTAGATGCATCCTAAATTAATAAAAACCCTAATCTCGCACCCACCAAAAGCATCACAGGGCAAATAAAAAGGCAAACTGGAAACTTTCTTGCCTATACTGGCTTCTCAAAGGAGTTCACAGATAATTCAAGGTCTTATTCAGACCATTAGTCACCATTCAACATATCCTAAAGATCACGTAAAGGAAATGCAGAAAATATTTTTATCCTCCTGACAGTAATTTGTGTTACAACCCAGGACAGGCAGATGAATCCACTGCTGAGGCACTATTACACAGGGTAGGGCAAAGCAGAATCATCACAGGAATCAGGGGAGGAAAAGATTACTGGGTCACTATAGGATGCATACAGCAACTGACTCAGCTTTGTCTTGGTAGAGTTTATCGCCACTAGCTTTACCAGTGACATGGTGGAATGCAAAGATAACATTCAAACATTCAATACTAACTCACTTTACAGTGTGTCATGCCTAAAGCATAAAGCAGTGAGAGTGACAGCAGAGTCAGCATAAAACAACATACTACTACCACCTCAGCAACACCAGCTTCTGGACTAGCAACACAGACATTCAGGCTACCAAGACAAGTTTTTCACTGTTTTCAATAATGCATGTGTGAGAAGCACGTTGACAAGTTTATTAAACTCTTCTTGGAAGAGCAAGTAGTATAGCTAAATATACTTTCAAATTGTACTTTTAAAATACTAGCCGAAAAGATTACTTTAGGGGATTCCTCCTGCAAAAGTTCATATTTTAAAGTTACTTATTAGAAATCTTGGATCCCACTCTGAAAATCTCACTGGTGTTTGTAAAAAATTTCAGAGCTTAATTCTGCAAGGGTCAAATGCTGCAGTAACTTTACATTTGAAGAAGGATGAATGAGCTAACAGCTAGGAGGAGGGAAAAAGAAAAAAAGCATGCACTACACAGCATTTTGCAGTCTCAGGCTAGCATCTCAGCCTACAATGCAAGCTGCTATTCACACATCACAAAAAGGCTTTTCCTGCTAATCTGTGGAGCTCAAATTCATCCAAAAATCCAAAGATCAAATACACAGATCAGCACATAAGTTGTCTTGGTCTCAATAAAATTCAGTGTATACATAGCATGAGTAAGCCAGGGTCACCCTTTCTCGTGTTTCCCTTTGCACTAATGTGTTTACATTTTTTTGTTAACCTCTATTTATTTTTTTTCTGTTTTCAGAGTGTTGAACATTGAAAAATGGCAACACTGCCCATCACACAGTCTTCCAAAGGTCTGAAATACATGCACATATCATGGTAACGCCACACAAATACATCATGCGTTCTCAGAGCCGGATTTGCAAAGGGGACGATGTGTGCTCGGTTACCCTGTCCACTTGCATATCCTTGGCGTAGGGCAGAAAAAAACAGAAAAAATGTCAGCAATCACAAGACAAAGCAGTAGCACAGAAGTGTATGCTTGAAAGAGACAGGGCAAAGGCATAAAGCTTTACACCAGCACCTAACCAGTGGCTAAGATGAGCGTGAAGGTTCAGCACTTGTAGCATCCCAAGATACATACACACGGACCTACCAAGGCTGAAACAGCTACTGACTCTAGATTGACGGATCCCTTTAACCTACTTGCAGCAGGAGCCTTTGAAAAGTTTACTATATTCCCAAAGGAAAGCCAGAAAAAGTAGGTTTGTTCCCAGTATCAATTGGTGCAGTCATGGGAAATTACTTCAGAGCAGTGTTCAGCAATGCTATGAGCTTGAACCAGTAGAACAAGAGGAACGACATCTTCAAGGCAAAAGGATTGAGTAAATTATGCAATGAAACAGAATGTTTAAGCCTCAGTTCTTCATTCTCCTTTCATGTATACCAAAGACATCTGTGTATTAATTTCATTATTATTAAGTTTAATTTTAAAGTTTTTTAGAGATGAAAAAGCTTCTTTTTATTTACAATTAATTACTGCTTCTTTTATGTTCATTAGTTCAAAAGTAAGCTGACCAAGAAGTTGCATAAATCTTAAATATTTTAAAAGTAGCAGGGCTTGAAATTTTCTTTGAAATTCCCTAGGAAACCGAGTGACACAACAGACCTCTATTTTGCACAGTCCCTACACACTTTGATCTTTCTTTCCAGGAAATGCCGGTTCTTCCTCTTATGTTTTAGCACACCTAATGCTACCAAAGATAATTTAAATAGGAAAGTGCACATTCTAAAAAACTCATCCAACAAGAACTTGATATTTTATTTATTAAAAAATTTAAAAGGAAAGGTCTTTGTATTTAGCACTTTGATAAATTCAGCTAATACATCACTGAATATTTATTGAACAATCGTTGCTTAGTCAACAAATAAAGCCATTTAAATAAAATAACAGAAACAGAAAATCCACCATTTCAAATCATCCAAATGAAAATCCAGCTTTTAGAATCATCCTTTCCTCCGATAAACAAACATGAAGCAAATGGATTTTGCATGTCTGATCTATGCAGTAAAAATAGTAAATGAAATGCTTTCCCAGTTCAAAGTAACATTCTGTCCACTACTGCAGCTGTGCCTCCAGTGCACTGCTGCTAACAGGAATTGCCCCATGGCTTCACACAGTTCAGTGATCCTCTTACAACTTCTTCCCCAATTCTCCTCTGCATATCATTGCACAAAGAGCCAACAGGGAATAGCACATACTCCACATTTCATGGCAATTAAATACCTTGCTCTGATCTCAAGAGCAGATCTCCATTTCTTTCACTGGAGACTTGATGCTTGTAAAGACCTTTGAAAAAGACAAGAATAAAACATACACCCC